>VYZW01062197.1:216036-297872 GCA_013401315.1 Balaeniceps rex
GACCCTTATTTTATTTATTGAGTGGGGGAACAGAGAGAAAGTGCCAGATGGAAGGACCTCAGAGCAATCTCCAACGGCTCAGCCCTGCCTGCTTGGGCGAACAGGCACTGAGGCCAGGATAAAAGGGATAGAAAGCAGGGTCAGGAGAGGTTGCATAATTACTAGGGTGGAGGTAAAAAGGGTGAGGGGGGAGACAAGTGTCTCTCTGGCCCCAGCATGGGGATCTGTGCAACCCCCAGCTCTGTGTGGCTGGTGATATCCCTGGTACCCAGGAGAAGTACCAGGGATGCTGCAGTATGCCACATCGGGGTGGTACAGGAGTCCTGATTTTCAGGGGGCTGAGTCACCCCCTTTCCCTTTCTCCAAGCTGGATCCCTAGTGTGGATCCGAGTGGACACAGACCCGAGAGGCTCTGTCCCAGATTCTTCCCTGATGGGATGCACTGCCAGCATGAACACAGCAGCCCCCAGATCACCCAGAGAATGGGCAGCACTGAATCCCTGGTGTTTTTACTGAAAACGTGTCGGTGAGGAGGGCTGGGAAAAGAAATAAGGGGAAAAGGTTGTAAAACCAGGTTGTAAACCCGGTGAAACAGTCTCATCCCCTAGGCCTTACCGGGAAGATGCGTTGCCCTGGCTGCAAATGATGCAGGAAGGGGTCCAGGCAAGGATGGGACTGTCAGATTTAGGGGGACTGGACACCTTTTGAGGGGCCACAGGAGGCTGAAGGAAAGCAGAAGATGAGAGCAAAGGAGCAGGGGGGCATCCCGGTAGGAGAGGGATAAGGGGAGACTCTCCAGGGAATCCTTTTCTCTTCTCCGTTTTTCAAAGACACTTGTTCACACGATAAGACTCGGCCAAGGTTTTTCCTCGCCCCGCCTGTCCCTCGGTAATGGGCTTGTAATGACCTAAACGATTTGCTGATTAGGGACAATAAATCTGCCTTTCCGTGAGGGGTGTCCCTCACCGGGGTGGCAGCGGGGAGGGCTGGGGCCAGGGGGACTCGCCCGTCCCCGAGCAGGAAGGTGACAGTGTTTGTTTATTCGGGCTGCTGGGAATTGGGCTGCAGAGCTAGAGACATTTATCTCGGCATCTGCCCCCCGTCTTTCCAGGGGGACAATACCGGGGCTCAGACGTAGCGGGAGAGGTGACTGCTGGGGTGGGTTTCCCGACTCTTTTTGGGGGGAGTGGGGGAAATGCATGGGGCGGCTTTGCTCGGCTCGCTCCTCCAGGGACAGGTTAAAAAGAAAAAGGGGAAAAACAAAAAATAGGAAAGACACCACGAGTAAAAGCCCCGACGGCTCGTCTTCGCCTCGGCCCCCGGCCGGCAGCCCCGGCCCGGCCCGCGGCGCCTCGCGGTCCCGCTGCACCCCCTGCGCCCCGCCGGGGGAAATGCACCGGCTCTGCGCCCGGGGCAGCCCTCGGGGAACTGGGCAGCCCTCGGGGAACCGGGCTGCTCTCAGATGCAAAAGATAAAAAAATAAAATAAATACAATTTTTTTTTAAAAAAGGGAAAACAAAAATCTCACTGCATTAGCTTAAAACGGCTGGATTCTGCAGGACTTGCTCAAAGCGCGACGCCCTGCTCGTGAGCGCGGTGCCAGGACGGAGTTCCTCGTTTTGGAAGGAAGGGGAAGGGAGGTTTTTGGTCCCGCCGCCGGTGCAGGTGCATGCGGAGAAGGTGGATCCCGCGGCAGGACAGGCAGAGATGCCCGAAACGGGGTGGTCTGCCGGCGGAGGGGGGTGGCCGTGCCCTCCCGGCGGTGTGCTAAGGCGCCGGCATCGCCAGGCACTTCTAATTAGCAAATAAAGATGTTGATCATTAGCGAGCAACAAACCTCCAAGACAGGCGGGCTCTCCCCGGGGCGCCTCGGAGGCGGGCTGCGGGGCCGGGGGCTGCGTCCTGTCCGCCGTCCCGGACCGTTGCCCTGCCGCCGGGTGCTCCGGCCACCATCACCTGGCGCACAGCTCCAGAGAGCTGTAGCTCTCTTTAGATTTCTTTCTTTTTTTTTTTTCTTCCTCCCCCCGCCCCGTAGGGTTGTTGTAGTTGAGGCGAAATCCTCCTCATCCCGAAGCACCCCTCAACACCCCGACCCTTTCCACCGCACAGCCCCTCTCTAACTGTCGTTCTCGTAATTTACCATCTTCCCCCCCCTACTCTTTTACTACCCCTCAGTCTTCCTCTGTCTTTTCATTTAGCAACACCCCCGCACACCTTTTGTAATTTTTCTTTCCCTCTTCCACCGACTCCTCCTCCCTCGCTCCTGCGGGAGCGGCAGAGGCGTACAGCCCTTCGCCGGCTGCATCCCGACAGGTTTTTTACACAATCACATCGGCTGATGCAAAACTATTTTACACAAATGTCGAAAAACGTTTGTCCCGAGTCAAACAAAACCAGAGCTGTTTTTTGTTTGTTTGTGGTTTGTTTTTTTTTTCCCCCGATTGATTTTTGCTACAAGCAACGAGTGGATTTGGATCGGGCTGGCTCCGCCGGGAGTGGTTGTTGGGGTCCGTTTCGCTACGATTTTTACTTTGCTTTGGGGTTTTTTTGTTGCATCTTTATTTTAATTTCTCTGCAGAGATTTGTTTGCAGACATCCGCGCTTCCTCCTCCGGAGAACAAGCGTGTGGAAACACAGTCTTCGCAGTCCCGCAACCATCGTTATCTGCCCCGGGGCAATTGCGACAGGGGCTGGCAGGGACCCGGGGGTCCGGGGACCCTCCTGCCCCGGGGCCGCGCCGGCGGGGCCCCGCTGCCCGCCCCTCCGCGCCCCAGGCCGGGGGCTGCTCCGCCGGCGGGACCGGCTCTGCTGCCCCGTGGTTTCGAAATGACATTTCTCCCGGTGAGCCGAGCCAGGCTCCGAAACAAAATCAGCGTGTTTATGTCCCCCGGGGGGGTGTTCCTTGATAGATGGCTGCCTGGGGCTTCTGCCTCCTCCTGTTCGTTCCCCCATAATTTACAAGTTTAGCGAGCACACACACACAATTATACCTATGTATATATATGTGACATACATGACAAATTCGTAATTCATTACACGATACTTTTGTGAAACGTGCGATGAAATATGCCTCAAGTGTGTGAGGCACGTTATATACACATTACTTGTAATTCGCAATTGTTGTATATACTGTTCTACATACTGTAGAAAATATTTCGAAGTAAATTCATGTATATCCTTAATTTAAGTATATCCTTCAACTAAATTTAGTACATATATTTAGATGAATTATGTTCTTAAATGCGAATTAGAATTCTAAATTATAAAAGTGCCATATTCATATGATACACACAATTACAGATTCCTTAAACAGACTTACAACATAGGTGAATACATACATACAGGATATTTGCAGGAAGACTTTTATCAAATATACGGCCGTTTACACGTGTATGTCCATATTCACAGGTATCAATATATATATAGAAATGGCCTCCAAATAGATATATGTATAATTTTTACCTCTAAACGACCTTTGAGCTGTATATAATTACCGAAACGACCATTTAGATAAAGATATGCGCCCATCCTTAAATGACCCGCACGCAGGCGTGTGTGCACACGCGCGGCGCACACAGGCATGCACGGTGGGCAGCCGAGGGCAGTGCGAGGGGGGCCGGGAGGGAGAGGACGGGGCCCCGACCCCCTCCCGCCGTGTGCCCGGGCCCCGCGATGACTGCCGACCTGCCCGCACCGAAACGCGCCTCTTCCTCTTCCTCCTCCTCCTCCTGCTCCTGCTGCTCCCCGCCCGCCGGGGCGATGCGCCGGGACGCCGGGGAGCGGAGCCGCTCGGACCCCGGGGGCCGCGGGCAGGGTGGGCTCCCCGGTGCTCTCGGCTCCCCTGCCCCCGCCCGATGCTCCCCCCATCCCTGGTGCCTCCCCCCCACGCTCTCCGGTACTTCCCCCTCCCCGAGTCTCCCGGGCCGCGGCGAGGCACACACCGGCCCTCTCCTTCCAGCGGCGCCGGCGGGGAGGTGCGGGTGTCAGCCCGGCGCGATGCGGTCCGTCCCCCGTTAGTGCCACCCGGGCCTCGGATTGTGCGTACACCCCTGATACGCATCCCCGCGGGGGTCACACCGGGCCGGAGGAAAGGAGGGGGAAAAGTGAGTAAAGCAAAGCTTCAAGGCTAAATACAGACAGCGGTGCACGTCAAGAAAACGTTATTTTAGGGAAGGGGGTCGGCTCCAAACCCAGAGGGGGCTCCCCTCGCCCCCCCCCGCGAGGGGGCTCGCCTTGTGCTTGCGACCAGAAACGCGAGAGCACGTGTGTGCTGAGGGATTGCTGCTGCTTCTTGGTCCCCAAAGCTCCTTGTGAAAATCACAAAATCATCAGAAATTCCGAACCTCCGCTCCTTTTCTCCTTCCCCAAGGACTTAAACGTGGAGTCAGTGATTTACACTGAATTCAGGTGCTTTAGTGTCAATCAGCGAGGCTGAAAGTTCCCACTCCGCTGCCGCCCGGGCTGGCTCTTGGCAGTTTCCTCGGCCAACAAATCTGTTTGGCGGAGGGGAGGCGAAACGGTTTAACTTCTGCTGCTCAGTGCGGTTCAAGCCGAGCCCGGAGCAGGCAGGCTGCCTGCTGCGGGGGGGGGGCGGGGGGCGAAAGCCTCTCCCTCCCTCGACCCGGCTGCTTTCTGGTCTTGGGCACACACGTTTTGGTTTTGCCTGCCCACCTTGTGTTTCTCCATTCTGGAGGCTCAGATACTGTTCGGAGCAGAAGAGAGGTGAAAGCTACTTGTAGGTTTTGTTTTAACACATTGATGGGTGAAATTCAGAAAATTTGAAGTGTGACCTGTGTGTAGCCAAGAGACCTAGCCAGAAACCCATTTCTCCTTCTGCAGGCAAGGAAAATGGTCCCGACTCTGTTCAGCAGCATCATGCCCACCGCACACCGCAGTGCCAAAGGCACGGGCCAGCACTGCTGGACTTGCGGGTTTCTGCTGTTAATGGATATTGTATGCCTGTCATCAGTATGGTTTGGCATCCAGTCCTTGCTTACATACAAATTCATACAATATGTAATAGAATGTAAAACATGTATCACACGATATGTAGTATAGATAAGAAACACTACACAGCATAAAACACGCACCATATTCTGTGTAATACTGAATCTGCAATAACGGGAGGCACATAGTAATGTGTGGGATATTGCAAGATGCTATGTCTTGTACGTGTCTCGTATGTAAAGCTCATATTGCAAGCTATTAGGTTGTTTGGTGATCTTAAGATCATTCATAGTCAATTAACCCTTGGGACTAAATTATCCCACACTACTGCTGCCTCAGGTCGATATCTACATAATCTTTCAGCCCGAATACATCAGCTGAGGCATGCAAAAATGCTGTTTCTTGTTCCTAATTTCTCTGTGTGTGTGCGCGTGTGTAGTCACAATATATAGTGACTGTTTCTTTGCAAAGTTGTATTGTGCGTGTGTAGTCACTGTATAGGTATATGGATACTATTTCTTTATAAAACTGTAAAATTTCAAGGTTGACAAGGTCTCTTTGTTAGGAATGTGCATGATTTTGACATATACCCAAAGTCGCCCAAGCTAAAAGCCCAGGGAGGAAAGGAAAATCGTTGTGTAGCTAAGCTGCAGCTGAGCCGGAGCAAGGCTGGCTTGCTGATTGCACTTCTGGGCTATGATGCCCATGCTAGGACTGGGCAAAAAGCTGGAGGCTTCTTTTTCCAGCTGCTTTAGTGACGTAGCCCACATGGAGGAGAAAGCTATGGGAGCTAAGCCAGCGAGGAGAAGAGCTAGCGTGTCTTTTGGTATGTTGCTAAAGCAACTGTGATCTGAAGCCAGGGATGCACATTACAATTGTCCTTAGGAGCTCAGTTTTCTCTGTTGTAACTGTTCAGGGCTGTAGGAAGAAAAAGTCTTTTAACTAACATCACGGGGTGCTGCTTTAGAGAACTATTTTCTTCTCATCTCTGCTAGCTTTTCTTATGTGATTTTTGAAGAAATCATTTAAACTTAAAATTTCCAACAGGAATAATACTAAGTACATATGAGCCTGCATGTGCGTGTCTGTAAGTCACAGACAAACACCCACATGGATCCCGCAGCCGTCAATAGGAAACATGTGTATGTTCACAGAAAATCAGTTTGCATTTTGGGGAGGCTATCTGTGTGTGAGAGAAATACAAAAAAATAGAGTACGGGCAGACACAGATACATCAACTGGTCACAGCTTTAAAAAAAATAATTTGGTAAGACAGTGACGGAGATCTTTCTAAGGCTAATCTATGCAAATTGACAGAAAAACCTACTAATGTTAATGGCGTATCAAGCTGTAAAAACACATGCGGAGTGGAGTTTATTCTCTGCATTAGTTACACGGTATAATATTTCGATTTCAAACTCTGTAATTATTTGGTCACTAAAGAGCTCTGTTTATTGCTTGGCCATGGCTCAGAGGTTACATTACAGTCTCTGATGTCGGAAGCTTATTGTTCTCTTCTGATCACTGGTAATATTGCATATTTCAAAAAATGCATGAATTATTTTATAATCTTTTCTTTTCTGCCTTCTCCTCTAAATTTAAAACCAGATTTCCAGCTTTTGTGGTTAGTTTGTACTGAAAATGACTCATACTCATCAGACCAGGCCTATTAATTTACTTGAATTGTTGTTTTTGAAAGGAAAGAAAAGAAGTTTCTTTAAAGTACCATCAAGTGTGTTTCTTTTCCCCTCCCTAGTGAAATAAGACACATTTTTTTTGCCTTGTGATCTATGTGCAAAATAATCAGAAACAAACTGGTGTGGGGAGAGGGGAGGGAATCAGAGTTGTTCCAACCTTTGACTTTGACTTGTCTGTCTTATAAAAAGAGTTTGTGAGGGGGTTTGTGCAGCACCTTGCCTGCAGGCTCACAAACTTTTTGGGTTATTTTCTGCCATGTAGTGATCCCCCAAGGGGCTACGGTTCAGCTACACACTGTAAAGTATTCAATACTTATCTATCCGATGGGCTCAGGAATAAGGGATTTATGATAAAAACACTTGCTGGATTACCAACTTGCAGTCATTTAAGGGCTTAAAGACTAGGATCAGGAAGCATGAGTTATCCTCCAAACCATTGTCATCTAAGTGTTTGGAGATCTCCTCTTTGCCAAGTGCAAGCCGTAGTCTCTGCTCTACAGTGATTTCTATCTGCTTCTGGTTTCTAGCACCATGTAGTGGGGAAACTGCTGCTTTGACCTTGAGCTTGCTAGAGGAAAACATGCATACCAATTCTGTATTAATTACCTCTCATTTCTCCCTCCACTCTTTCTGAGGGGAAAACACCCAGGGCCATATAGCAGCCAGAATTAAAGAACATTTACTTGCATTCAGTCTGGGGCACTGAGGCTCAGCTGCTGTCTGGAGAGGCTCAAGGTTTTGCTCTGCGAGGGTGGGGAATCTCTACAGAGGCAAGATGACTTGGTGGCCACATTATAATGACATCATTAATATTCCAGCATGATAGAGCCTCATCTGAGGCTGAAATACTGCTGTAACATTTAACCATCAGATATGGTAGATGTGGTGCTTAGGGACATGGTTTAGTGGTGGACTTGGCAGTGTGAGTTTAACAGTTGGACTCAATGATCTTAAGGGTCTTTTCCAACCTAAATGATTCTATAATTCTATGATATTACATTGCAACTTAGTGACCTTTCTGGAGAGCAGAGACCTGACATGATTCAGTCACCTTTGGTCATCAGATCAGATAGGGCACATCAGATAGGGCTGGAGTCTATTTTGACACCAGAAACATGTTCCCCATGGCTCTACCCAACAACATGCATCACTGCTAGGGGCCACCGAATACCACAAAAGTGTCCCCAGGGGCTGGGCCTTTTCCTAGGGTGGCGGCTATTCCCCTGTTTGGAGTTTGGCTCCAGTCTCCCTCCAGCCCTAGCAGCATTGCTCCTGAGCCTTATCCGGCGTTGAAGTGCCACCGGCCAATCTTTTAGGCCGTTGCTAATCTCAGGGAAATGCCCTGCACCTCCACCCTGTCTGTTTAACCCCAGTCTCTGCAGGTTTATTTCCTAAATCACAGTTAAGCAGTGTGGCCAGATAAAGCAGCAGCTACTCACACAGCTGTTAGCTGAGCAGAGCCACAGGGAAGCCAATAATGTGCTAGTGAGGTCTGGACTTCTGGGCTTTGCTGCTCATTTCTCTGGGAAGTGGGGTTTATTTCTGCATCTGGAGCATGGCTTCCCTCAACCTTTTCTTCCTTTGTGGGTATTGCCATTGGCAAAAGCACAGTCAGCAAGTGCATCTTCCTGGCCCCAACAGCCCCAATTCTGCTTCGGAGTAAGTATCCCCTTGTAATATACTGCAAAGGGTGTGTGTGCACCCTGGACTGGGACATCCCTGGTTTAAAACCTTCCCAAGCTTCCTGCAGAGGCACCACAAAGGATCCTGCTGACTTCGGTGAAAGTATGGGACTGGTTCCCAAGAAACTTAAGGATCCTGCATTGCGCTGTGGGTTCTGGGAGGGGTTTGAACCAATGGCTGAATTTAGAAAGCTGCTGGGAGTGAGCTGGTTTCAATCCCACCCAGTCCCAATTTTAGATTTTAATCTAAAATCTCATTTTCGTTGTGATTATATATTAGATATAATCATAATCTATTTGACAAGCTGGGGTTCTTACTTCAAGTTCCACTGCCAAAGAGCCATGGATGGAAATAACCACATAACCTTATGTACCTCCAGAACAATGTAGCGTGCAAACAGAGCACAAACACCCCAAATCTGTTGTTCTGTCTTTGATTTTGATTGACTTCGAAGAAACGTTAAAAATAATAATGAGAAGCTGATGACATCGTGGCCTAAGGAATGCACCACTGCTAGAGAACAGATGGTGCAAAGACATTTTTTGGAAACTTTTTTGAAAAAATGAACTTGGCACCTGGGTCTTTCTTAGGATAAATGCTCTAACTTGGAGCAACTGCAGCACTTGGTGGTTGGGATCCTTTGAAAACCATCGATTTTGCTGCAGAGGAATGCAGGTCTAGCAAGATACAGATTTCTTTCTCGGTGATCAGTAATATTTCTTCTTTCATGTTTGAAAGGGCTCATCTCTTTTCCTGTATTATAATTGGAAAGAAATCAACAGAATTTAGTCTCGCAGCTCTAAAAATGTGATTTCAGGGATAACTGACTGGGCTTTAAAGTAAATAAATAATTATGAAGAGAAGAGATCATTAGTTTGTCCTTCAGTTCTGTATTTTATCCAGTTCAGTGGTTTCTGCTCTATTTTTTTACTTAGGAGTCCCACAAGCATTTTCAAGTGGAAGTTAAATCAATCTGTAGTAAATTTAATCCTATCAATAGTACAGTGGCTTTTCTCAATCTTAATTCACTGGCTTCTTAGAAATAGTCACAGCTTCTTAGGTGACTTCAGATTCAACAGCTGATATTGTTACTGTTATATCTAACCCATCAAGTTATGCTAGACAAAAGAATCTTGTGAAGAAAAGCATCTGACCTTGGTCTGAAGACTTTCAGTGATAGAGTCCCACCTTATCCTTTGATCAATAGTTCTGTGTTAAAAAAATCTATGCTTTATTGCTTATTCAAATTTGTCTGGCATTTACTTCCAAGCAATGAATCTCGCTTGGCATTTCTCAGCTAGATTAAAGAACCGTTCCGTACCTGGTATTTTCTTTTTCCAGCTGTACTTGGACATCCTAGTGAAGTCACCTCTTAATCTTCTTTGTGATAGACTAATTAGATTGAGCTGCATAAGTCTCTCACTAGAAGGCATGGTGTTTTCTTTTTTTTTCTACAGCCCTCAAATCATATAGATTTCCATATGGCTTGACATCAGTGGAGATTTATGCTAGCTTGGAATTTGGCTGTATATTTCAATTACTGCGAACATTTTGTGGCCTGGGGTGGAACGCGCCTAAGAGCATGACAAATTATTTGTAACATGCATATCTGTTGAACTTGGTTTAGCAATCAAATGGACTAAAATTCAGCTGCATGCAGATGATCAGCAGAAAGTCCGTGTCCCATTAAACTGTTTTCATGGGTTTACGTTCTTCTTAAGTGCGATTGAGGCCATGGGAGCAAAGATAAACATCAGCCATTGAGACAGATGCTTAACTTATGGACCTCATTTTTCATGGCCTCAGTGGAGTTGTGCTGATTTACACCAGCTGAAGACCTTGGCCCACAGTAAGCGGCACAAACTGATAAGAGAGTCCAATCCTCAGCTGGCCGCTTGTATGAGAGCTTGAATGCAACCTCAGTGCTTGGTAATATCTCATTAGAGCCTGAGTCAATATGGCAAGGGGACATAGTTATAACAGAGCAAAGCTGCAGCAACTTCACAGAATCGTAATTGCTGTAGGGCTTCTGAGGGGTAATCTGGTCCATCATTTCAGTTATTAGCTCCAGGCAGTAGTTCTCCCTGTAAAAATGATACAGAGACATAGGTAAGTGAAATCCAAGTGTTCAGATGATGGAAGTTGTTTGGATCCCATCCAAATGCTTTCCCTTGGTTACGGAAGCCACCCAGCAAGGTCCTGAGCAGCCACGGGACTCGGTGGCATGCGTTAGTGTCCTTTGCAGTCCTGGTTTTCCATATATGTACATTTTCACACAAACATTTAGGTACGTACATGTGCATGTAGGCTTGTATAAATAGATGCACACACGAATCGTAGCCATTTATGTTCATATATGGGTTGTAAATATGTACGTCTAAATACAAGAATGCGTGCATTTATATTTTATGCAGAGGCCTATAGATAAGACTGATGCTATGGTTAGGAATGCATGTGTGTGTTTGTGTTAAGCTGATGTCTGGTTGTGTACACCAGTATGATCAAGAGAATGTGAATAGAAGCGTGTGTGTTTATGTATGCATGTGTGGAGCTGGTGTGGGGAAGGGCCACTGGGAAATAAATGATACGAAACGTCTGTACATTCCAGGGAAATGTTCGGATCCCTGAGGTTAAGGGATATGCTCTAGTCATAAAAATAAACGCATTGGTGTAGCATGCCATTGATATGTGGATAAACTCACCAAGGACGGGTAAAGTTTCAGCTTTCACCTCCTTCTGATGGTGAGCTAGCTGCTTCCCTCGCTGCCTCTTTTGACAGTTCAAAGTAAAATGACATTTTAAATAAGAGGTTAAAGAGCAGAGGAAAACAGAGGTTTTCTGCTTGAACCGGGGGAAATTTGATAAACCAGTCTTCCAGAGACGCCAGCGATTTCAAAAGGCTCCATTTCCTTTTGATAAGGTTTTGAGAGAGTAATTCAGAGTAGGATCTGTTAGCCAGAGCTCTTAGCTGCTAAAATGTCAGATCAGAGGCTGAGCTATTTCCCCAAGACTAACGGTTAGTTATTGCAATGTATAGCCTATTGTGCTAAGCCCTTTACAAAATCTTTGCACCACCACTTCTATCCTGACTTTAAAATCGCACTTAGATTTGCAAGAAGAATGGTCAGAGGGTTTTAATTAGGCAAGACCTGAAGAAAGGCTCATGTGCTTTAAAGCTTGACCTACTTTTTCCAACTATGTGTGTTCTAATAAAAGATACTACCTCCCCTTGCAAACGCTGCCTTGCTCATAGCCCCAGACCATGATGGCAGCACCAACAGTCCCTCAAGAAGAACAAGAAGCACAGAAGCACCCAGAATCGTAGAGGGTGGAATTTCTGATCTGTCACCATTGGTTGTGCTGGAAGTTCAACTGCTGACCATTTATCAAGTTTCCATTGATAAAAGTGAATAATTAGTGGTAGAGAGATGCTATAATCTTGTTCAGATATGAGTAATGTGTTTCATCAGTGGTTATAATCACATTAATAGGAATGGTTATAGATTGCTAAATATGGTGTTTAAATATGTAGAAAGGGTATTAAACCCATCCTACTGGTGTGTATGAAACAAGACCATTCTATACTTATACTCGTTCACATTAATGTATTTCAGCTCAAATTCTGCCTCTAGGTCCACCGCAAGAAAATTTGGCAGAATGGGACTGACTCACATTTGAATTCAGGTCTAACGATGATGTAGATGCAACTGATTCAAGCCCATTTTCATCTGTGCACTGACACCTACAGCTCCAACCCTGTGTTGGCAGTTTGAGCAGAGCTTACGTTTCCAAATCAGCAGTGGGCAAACACTGATCACTATTCAACTGCACCATGGCTTAAAAACTACCTTTCCAAATAACTTAGAAACTTGGCAGCACCTGGGTACTGACTAACCCTATCTAAGTCACAAAGCCAATTTTTACAGGTGAATCCAAAATCATCTGGACTCTTTTCCTTGACCTGGAGAAGTTTCATTCAGGACTTTGTGGCCATCTATCTGCTTTGCTTTGAAACCTGAGGATAGATGTTCTCTTTTAGTGACAACTTTGCAAGTCCATGGGTCTTGGGGAAAGTGGAGGTAGAAGTAAGACCTTTGTAGCACTCTCCTGTATTGCTGGTAGGAATTACTGGGTATGTATGAATTTCCCTGTGATATTCCATAGGCCAACATGTGGATGTTGTTGCTATCAGATGTCTAATGCGTAACTTTTTGGACATAACTCTGGGCACACAGGAGCATTAGGACTGTAGACTTCCCCATATAGTCAACCTTGTGGACAATCACAGTGAAAGAACAAATGCATTGGAAGCCTCTTTCATTAATCTTCTTTTGGTCTCTAGAAAAAAGAGGACAGCAGCGGGAATTTGAACAGAATATGATCTGCTGGTTCAGGCAGGCTGTAGTTTGGGAAAGGAGGAAAGCCGAGCTTTCTTATGCTGTGACACTGACTGACTTGAGGTCACTGTTTTGTCAGTGTAAGAGGGAGTGGCACGTTACGTTACTGTGTGCTTTTATGCACTTTCCCCAGCATCAGAGGGTGATAGTGGGGTTGTTAGAACACCAGTGGGTTGATCTGAGTGACAGAGCAGTTATGGCATGGCTGCGAGATCCAAACTTTTGACCAGGATGGTCTAGCTCACTCCATCTGAAGATGGTGGAAGACCAGATACAAAATCCTTCCTCTGTCAGGTGCATGGAAATGTGACCAAACATATGAGCAAACTTCAGGTGAGCAGATTTCAGGCATCCCCATCATCTGACGGGACTAGAAGAGGTCTCCAGCAGATTGTTGTGCACTATCTGAGGTGCATGCCAGTTCTCAGCTCCTGCCCGGGTTCACGTGTGGCCCATGAGGAAACACCTCTCTGCTTTGGCCATCTGCTGAAGGAGGGAGGACAGGACCTCTGGGAGAGGCAACAGTGAGGAGAGGTTGCTGAAGCACTCCACGGAGTGGTGGGTCCAGCCATGGCCACACCTGAGGGCATTCCTTGGAAGGCAGCATCATGGCCCATCGTGTTGCTCTGGCGGAGCATACCTGGGCTGAGGGGCAGAATTTGGACAGCTTTACTGTCAGGTAAAGAGTGGGGTTTGGCGGATGGAAAATACATGTCCCGTTGGCTGCTCTCTCTCCCAGGTTTCCTGCATTACACAAACCAGCAGCTTCACAGCCTCTGACCCAGTTTCACCTGGTACATAAACAACTTTACTAAGCTGTTGGGTGCTCCAATGGTGGCTGAAAAACTTGAATGTATGTGAAAGTGGGGAGAGTACAACCAGGACATCCAAAATGCTGTCAAGAAAGAGTCAATCAAACACACAGGTACAAACCCACCACGCTGAAAACACTGAATCTATCCTTGGCTAGTGTGGCTTGCCAAAAACATTAATAGGACTATGCTGATTCACATCAGCTGAAGATTTGGCTCAGTTGTATGGACTGTGTGGAGTAAGAGATCTGCAGGCTGTATAAACATGCATCCTATAGATGTGCATGTGTGCAAATAGCGTAGATAGAAAGATAGAAGATAAAACCAGGTATCTGGCTAGGAAAAAATGTATAGCATCTTTCTGTAACAGACTGGAGCGTGACACACTCAAGATGCCCATTATGGGTGCGATGTACAGCAAACCCCTGATTTTCATTCAGGTTTTCGCAATCACTGCTATCTTAACTCCAAGCCTCATTAAATGAACCTCGGCTGAACTGTGGTACAATGTTACAGTGCAGATCCTCCCATTCCCCAATGGGAAACTAACTTGGACTCAGGAGCCATCATTTAACCTTGGAGTCTCTGAATCAACAAGGCAGTTTCTGCAGAGACACCTGGCAGCACGCGCATTTTATGCTTTAACATGGCTGGTAAATCCTGGGTGGTTAAGTAAACTTAACCTTCATTTATGAAACTTGCGAACCAAAGGGTAAAATGTGCCTTGTGCAAGTAATTACGTAAAGGTCTTAGAGAGTGGAGTTATCACTTAAAGACGCCGGGCATCGCTAATGAGTTGACTGAGAATTGATCTCTCTGTAATTTAGTTATTTATATGCAGTTCCTGTTTTCCATGCTCAGCTATAGGTCAAGCCCACTTTGAACTGCTCAGAGACCCCCAAGTTTGTCAAGCAAAGTCCCAAAGCCGTGGCACAATGGTATTTTAGAAAAGTAAATATTGTCCTGAGGGGCTTTAAAAAGGAGGCAAAGCTGTTTGCTTTTTAGCTGGTTCTTTAAACTGGACAACTGCTTCCTGTTACTAAGGGGTCTCTCAGCAACGTGACTTTGCTTCTGTTAAATAGAAAAGAGCTTCAGGAAAAATGTCAGTACCACCTTCCAGGTATTTTCATATCCCAGCGAGGTGGTAGGAACAGCCTTGGGGTTCTGAATAGAAATACGTTTGCATTATTCTGCAAAAGATGTAGTATGGGGTGTGATGTATCCTGGGTTGGAGGAAGCAATGAAAAAACTCAGGCCACTAAATGTTACCCTCGGCGCTAATTTTATGCCAAATGGCCATGAGCAATGTTCAAAAACCTGTTTGCTGCCCTATATATTAATGTCTGGGCATATATTCCACATATCTCTAGTCGTGTGTGTTAGCACATGTCTGTAGGCTCAGGTGTGGACTTGCTGGTGCTGCTGCTGAGAGGCTCACGTGGACGGGCTTTCAGTCTCTCAAGGGCATCCCATGGGGAGGAATGGGTGATGCTCCACTGTGTACAATTACATTTCAGATGCCTAAGCTGGCATCTGTACACCACGAACACCACACTCACTCTGGAACTGGGTGCCCGTGAGAGTGCGCACGTGCCCTGCCCCTTTCTGCAGGCTTCAACCACAGGTTCATACCATCTGGGCAGACAGAGCACATGTGAATTCGAGCACACCTGGGCCCAGGTAGCCAGCATCACCCAGAAGACCAGCTGAGCTGAGGTTTTCAAGCCCAGTATAGCCAAGAACTGTAGGATGCTGCTCATGGCTAAATGTGGCCGCTTGAGAGCTGAGCTACAGACTGACCATGGCCAAAGTAAAGCCAGCAATGCAGATGGGGAGCCTGGAAATTACAGGGCTGAGCTTCTTTCAGCCAGTTGTTCACCTGACAACACAGACATCTGGTAGAGGGCTTTCTTCCTCTCTTGATCTGGTGTTACTGAAAATACTGGCACTCGTGGGCGAGGAGCTGTTTGCAAATAGCTAAGGATGTGTAAGGGACTCTGGCTACAGTGGTGCAAAACTTGTCTTGTAAACACTGATGACTTGCAAGAGCAGGACGCTTCTGGAGCCAGCTGCTGCTGAAAATGGGACTGAAATTACCCTCCTCTAACTCACTTCCATAGCTGCTGTGTTGGTTTATGACTCACTAGTGCAGATGAACACTTTCAAAAGCATCTTGCTTGGTTCACAGCTTCGTCTCACTCATGGTTTTTTTTTTAATTTTTGTGTTTTTTTCTTTTATTTGAGAATGACATCTTTGGCTTGTAGCCAAGTACCCTAGATAGAGCATTGTCCTTTCTCATGCCTCCTTAGTTGTGGATGAGAGACTGCAGGTACCTGAGGCAGCCAAGTCTCCCAAATTGGCAATTCATGAGATTTGTTCAGCGTTAACATCCGCAGCCTCTGTGGAAGGAATTAAATCAGGCTCTGCCACGTTCCTGTCCCTGCTGTTGCAATCCTGCATCTGCTGAACACCCCTGGGACAGCAGAGGAAGGGTGCCGTGAAGGTGGCACACAGCTTTTTACATGAGCAGGGCTCAACCCATGGCAGCAGCAGGAGCCTTGCACTGAGGCTTCTTGTGGCTGATGGACATTTGCCATGGAGTATCTCTGCTAGATAGCTGTCATATTTAAAGGGTGATTTTTGCCCCAAGAGCACTTCAGGATGGACTAATCCCAGTCTGTATCACCCTGTGTCTTCCCTAGATAAATCTGAGGGACAAATGTGGGTCACGTCAGCTTGATCCTGCTGGTAAAAAGACAAGGAGACTCCTGAAGTTTGGAGGAAATCTGCAGAAGAGGCTCACTGGGATATCTCTTTCCCTACCAGTTCTTGGTAGCTGGGGCCTTGCCTAAAGGTCCGTTTCAGATCAGGTGAAGAGGGACATCCTCAAACACATGGCACCATCTCTTCAAGGAGAACCTTATCACCATTTGAAGCTTAATAACCCACCCTTCCTTCCCCTGTGCCTTTAGCAGACTCCAAACATCTCCCTTAAACCTCCCTTCAGTGATCAAAATCCTTTTCTCCATCTCCAGCAGCATCCCTGGTTGCTTCTGTAGGAGCTTTGCGGGGCGGTCCGTCTGCAGGGAGGAAGGCAGCCTTCGCCATCTAGTGAGCAATGCACACCATCACCGGCAGCTGTGGCTGAAGGAAGGGCTGATCCACTGCTCTGACGAAAAATCCTTTTTCTCACCTCTGGAAGAACGTACTAACATACCAAGCTGAAATATATATCATACTCTCCTACCCGCCATCATAAACATCTTGCTGACAAGCTTTAGTAGACAGCAAATTAATCTTACCTAGAATTTAAGCATTTTACCTCCTGGGAGGACCACTGCTGCTAAAGGATGTGTTTTCTCTCCTGCTCTGCTTGGGATTGCAGTCAGAGCAATGGTAGCACCAAGGGAATGGGGAGACAGATCGGTGTGACATGGTCATTTAGCTGTGTATGTAGTACAAAGTCCACAGGTGGGCTGTGGCTGTGTTAAGAATAGAAACAGAATTCTCTGTGATATACAATGCATGCACTCAGCAGAGATTTTTTTTTCTTTTTTTTCTTCTTTTTTCCTGGGGTGCCCGTAAATGTACAGGGTCCAAATTCCCTCTATCTCAATTTAAGAAATGTCTGATAAATGAATGCTTCTTTGGAGGGTTTCTAAGATGTCTCTCGACATCTGCCGAGCGACACTAATGAGCAGGAGCTATAGATAGATCCATTCCTGCCTTCCTGTCTGGTTTTCTACTGCCTGTCCCCTATTTTTAGCCTGATTTTCAAAGGAAACAGTGGGTTGTGTGATCGCTCTGCCCACATCAGGCTATCAGTCCCTGCCTAATCACTCAAAGAGGCTGGTTTCAGCCAGGTTTTGTGTGGAGTAGACTCCTATTAGATCCCTTCACGTTTTGTGGAAATAAATAGCCAGGGGAGAGGGAAGGACCCCAGATCACTGCTCTGGCTGAAGGCAACACTGTTGAATAAGCCCAGCACATTATCAAGTCCCAGTGAAGCTACATACAAATGAGATTCAGATAATGGGGTTTCATAAATTCAACTATAAAGTTCCTTGTTATTATAATGGCTAATTAGTATGTTAAATATATAAAGCATTTCATATAATGTTATATTACTAATTGTGCTGCAACAACATCTTAACAAACCCTGATTAAGAAGGAGATTCAGTGTGTCAGGTGCTGTACAGGTGTGTAACCTGCAAATGATCCCAACCCCTCCAGCTTGGTGCTTCTTCAGGCATCGCATGCCACAGCCACTGTACCAGGCTACGACACTGTCAGATTCAGGAGCTGGAAGCTATTTTGAAAGGCTTATTTTAGAAAATGGGGAAGGATTTTCTTCAGTTTTTATTATATCTGAGGGACATCATGAATTGGAGCTTTGGCAGGGCTAGAGAAAAGCTCCTTTCAGCTGAGGATGATGATGAGATACTGATCCAAATGTCTGTCACTCAGTGTCACTGAGGCCCGTCAGAAAGAGCTGTTGCAAAGCAGAAGTCATGTGTTGGGCTTAACCCTTAAGCTGCTGTAAAACAGCTTTTAAGTGGGTCACTGTGACCCTTTCCTGCAATTATCCTGTGCGTTTCAGGGATCAGGGAAGAGGTCAAGGGCTATCTTGAAGGTTAGGAGATGTGATCACAGCCAAGGGCCATTCCTGAACAGTGTCAATATTTGGTGTTGCAGAGAAGATATGAGCAGGAGATAAGAGGGCACTGAAACACATCCGCTGGGAAGGTGAGGCCCAGCATCTGATGAGGAGGAGGAAGGTGGGGACAGCAGGGCAGAGGATTGCCCATAGCCCCACGTTGCAATGGTGGCACTGCTTTGCAGGTCACCAGTGTTTCCCTTTGCCAGGTCACATGTAGGTGGAGGAGCCTTATTGCTCCTTAAAGGAAGGAAAAAGCAGCTTGGCCAAGGTCAAAGAAAAAACTGTTGTTAAAACCCAGAGTCCCTGAACTTCAAACCCAAGTGCAATCCATTTCCTCCCAGCGTTATAAAAATGGGGAGCCCATGTATCCAGCTGAAAAGCATCGTGCTCTTCGGGGTGCAGTGTGGCAGCTGGTTGCCCATGTACCCTGCAAAGCAGAGGTATGTGATGGTTTGGGACCTAATAGATGCTATATTCGGTTGACACTATGGGGGGAGGGCTCAGTTCCCGTAGTTTGAGCAATCTCAGGACTGTTGCGCTGGAAGATGGAGGAGAGCTCAGAGGGCACGGGGGATGCGATGTAATCCTGAGTGTTAATATGGGGTTAAAATCCTGATAATTTTTAACTTAGGGGGAGAAATCTGTCTTGGCTCTTCCTTTATCCCCAGCAGACTCAGCCTGATGCCTATTAAATACCTATCATGTAATTACAGTATATATTGCCTACTTAAATGCCTTCTGCCATCTGATTTACATGATTGGGCTATTCATTCTTCCCTTTTCCACCTGTTTCTTTGTGCACCAGAGCACCAGTAAATAGCCTGCGAGCTTCACCAGAGGAATGACTGTAGCCCACAGCAAACCAGCCCCATGCCTGCAAGTGGCAAGCAGTTTTAAGGTGCTCAGTGGCTTGCAGTGAAACCTGGGCTTGGGGAGCCCAGCTCCTCCTGAAGCCAAAGTTCAACATACTGGAAAACTCTGCTAAGGTGTGTTGGCGAAGGAACCCTGTCCCCGTACTTTGGCTGTGACTGAGGAGGTACTGAAGTCCGATGGGCAATGGCTTAGTCTCTCGCACAAAGAAGCAAGCGGGCTGGAAAGCTCCTTTTACAGTTCAAACGGATGTTTCCCCAGGCTCGTAAAATACACAGTTTAAGTAGTAGCTATATTTCTAAGGCTGGTCCCACACCTGCAACAACCTTGTAAATGGCGCTGGGATATATGGCTTTAAGACTCCTTGTAAAAAGTAAGATCAACACAAGATTTACACAGTTTTATGGAATTGTTTTATAAGCTATTTTGACAACGAATCCTGCTATCAAAATCACCTCTGGTGTTAATCATGGAGGAAGCATTTAGCAGGAGCAAACAAAGATTAATTTAACCCCCTTTCCTAGCTAGCTGTGGGACTGAACTGTGCATCTCTCAAAACCTGGGGCATCACTCGTGCGGCAGTGCATAGAGACTCTGGGGTGGTGGGCCAGGTCTTCAAACGCTGGGGGGTGCACGTGTTTTGGGATGTTTCCCCATGCTCAGAAGGGGATGGGGACTGGACGAGGGATATGGGAGGTGAAGCCAGAGCTCAGTCTCAGCTTCCTGTCCTCTCCTGCCCAGAGATGGGGGACTTCAGGATGGGGGCCCAGGCAGGCAAGGGTGCAGGAGGGGATAATTCATAGCAAGCCAAGACCAAGAAACTTGTTCTTGGGGTAGGTGGGGATCGGTGTCGGTGCATCACCTTATATCAGGAATGTTTCCCTTACAGGTGTTTACTGGCATGCAGATTCCTGTGTGTTTGTATCCTTGCTGCAGGAGGCGATAGCCACAGCCAGGGTCCAAGGGATGGTTGCTTACCTGAAGCACATGCAGCCAAAACAGTGAAACCATGGGGAGCAGGTCTGCCTCACCAGTGGCTGCAGAGCTGGGGAGGTGCACAAGGGTATCCTGGTGTCCAGCCCCCTCCTCCTGCCTCAGTCGGTGATGTTGGCACTCTTAAAATGATGCCTCAGTCTGATGTTCAAGAGTGTCCCAGCATCAGTGGAAGCTTTTCCATGTGGCATATTGATTGAAAGCCTCTGGGAGGGGTGGGGCTATTCAAATACTCAAACCTCCACACCTTAGTGCTGGGCTTTGGTATGCTTGGTCTCACTGTCACAGGTCTGGGCAGAGGAAGGTTGCTTGCCAGAGTCCTGCCATACATTTCGAAATGAAAGAAAACAAAGGGGAGAGTCAGGGAATGGGGATAAATGAGACTTATTTCAAGCTGTTTCAGTGGCTGGGAGTGGGCAATGGGTCCCACTCCCAGCACAGAGGTGTGACAGAGCTGCAGTGTTTCGCCTTTTCTGGGTGATTGCTGGGGGCTGTGTGGGTGAAGGACAGCAAGGGGTTACTCATTGAGAGGAGAGCAGTAGTACTGGCAGCAGGAAGCAGTGGAGGTGGCCCCTTCCCAGCAAGGTGGGAAGCTTTGCCTGTCACATGCACAGCAGCATCGCAGACCTATGCTGGCAAGTGACCCCGAGAGCCCTAGGCACAGGGTGCAGCCCTAACTGGCCACCAGCACTCTTGTATGGAGCAATGTGCAATGAGGTTTTCATTGCACAACTGTCACAAGCCACAGACTAACCAGAGCCTCAACACTCACTGCCGACGAGTTAGAGCATCCTCCCGGCTGGTCTGGGCAGCCCCTTGGCTTCCTTCTTTCGAGAGACTCTTCTCCCAGTTCACTCGAAAACCCTGGTGCTGAGCTTGACCTTACCCACATTAAACCGAGAGCTGAGGCTCCCTGCTGCCAATGTGGTCTCACTGCTCACCTTCCATGTCAGCTCTCAAAGAGGAGACGTCAGGATCAAACTGGCACTTGCTCCATGCTCCCAGGATGTTCCCAGTTTTCTCTGTAGCTCTGTGTGTGAGTGTAAAACCAGCTGTGCTGGGTCAGACCCAGGTCTGCCTAGTGCCGTATGCAGAGCTCCTGCAGTAGCCATGGGCAGATGCCTCGGAAAAAGCAACAGCAAGGCAAGGACATCGTATTTCCCCCAAGTGCTTTCCCAGAATGACTGTCTGCAACACAGGGGATTTCCAGACACTGCTGTGGTTTGTCCGCTAGCTGCCCTTGGCGGAGCTCTCTTTTCCTGATGTTGTCCAATCTTTCCTTTGACCCTGGTGGACTTTCTACATCCCCAGTGCCCTTCAGCAAGGACTTCCTTGGGTCCTCTGCTGCTCAGGAGGAACCACCTCCTCCTCCTTCTACTTGAATGTGGCTCCCAAAATCTTCACCTGGTGGCTCTGAGTCCTGTGCTGGCAGAGCGTGAGCAGTGGCTGAATTTCTGTTTTTTCCTAGTGACTCAGGATTTTGTAGCTCTCTGCCATCCCCTAGCCAAGCTGTTTCTTTCTTATGTACTTACAAGTCCCAGCTAAATGCACAGGGACATAATATGTCTATATTTCCAATTTCTTCATGCCCTGAAGGCACCCAGAGAGAATGGCTGGAGGCTGAATTAGGTGCACAGTATTTTAGCATCCTCTGCTGTTTGGCCCAATGTAGCTAGTCGTTATTCTCAGACTGTTCTTGGCCCTCTGCACACAAGGGATGTTTCATGCACAAAATAACTCCTTTGCAGTATATGATATGGCCACGAGATGTCTCTTTGAGCCATACACCACTCCAGCCTGGTAAAGAGGGGCCCACACTGGACCACAAGCTGTGCAGAAACTTCTGGGGCCAGCGGTTGGCACCATCCCTGGTAAACATCCCCCCTGCTGCAGTTAACAGGATGGCAGAGCAAAGCTGTATGCGTAGGCAGAGGCGATACCTTTTATCAGACCTGTAGGTATAGGTCGGAGAGAAAAAAACCCCACAAACTCAAACAGCTAATCTTTCAAACACACAAGTTTTTTTTCACTCCAAAAATAAGAACCGCCATCTTCAAACTAAATCTTAGCTGAGAACAATTGCTCTAATTGGATTTTGTTAGTTATTCAGACTCATGGGGAGAAAAGTCTGATTGATACCTGTGGAGAAAAGGCAATGGCATTAGCAAGGAAAGAAGTGATAAGATTGTTGGCCAAAGACAGGGAGAAAGAGAAGAGAAAAGAGAGGTAGATGGTTGCTGGCTGTGAAATGAAGGCTTTACTGCTGCTGGTTGTAGGGAAATATATGCCCCATAAAAACTAGTGAGTCTCTGAGTTCTAATACACAGCAGATTGGGAATTTAAACTTATTTTTTAACAGTATCTTGTAGGTTTCCCATGAGGCTCTGGACCAGAAAGCCAGAAATGGCGTGATTGTTATGTGAAAAATGTTCTCCAATTGGCAACCAAGTGCATCAGATGGATGGTAATACCACGTAATGTTTAAATAATTTCCAGCAGATTAGCATCATAAATTGGCAACAACTTCCCAGCACAAAACTGACCCCAATCAAAAACTTGCCTATTGCTCTGGACACTATCAAATGACCTTTTTCCAGCTGAGAAAGTGCTGATGGCCATGCCAGGAAAAAATATTCATCAACCAGTTTTTAGCTGGTTACCATCCCACCTTGGGACCAGAACCATTTCTGCAAATAAGTGGCAAAACGTTTGTTTGATCCGATAGCTGGAGTCCTTTGTTGGGAGCTCACAATGTGTGGAAAAAAAAAGAGAAGAAAAGCTCTGGCTGTAATGCAGCTGGAATGAATGCTTTCCTTGCGTGCCGATCAGAGCAGATTATAGTTCACCTGCTGTGAACTAATCTCTCGGGGAGAGGGTCAGTTGTTTGGATAGTGTTGCTGATGGAAGGCAAAACCTTCCTCCACGTTCCCTCCTTCAGCGCTCGGTCTGTTTAGGAGATGAGTCAGTCCTGGGTTATTCATCAACTTAGGAGCTATCCACCCAAGTTCACAAGTATCTCTAAAGCGCTTTACAATTACAGGAAATTATACTTAGGAGCTAATGTTAAAACACAGCTATCTTCTCACTTCTCCAACACGAGAGGCAGAGTGTCAGATTCGTGGCCTGCATTATTTCATTGTGCTGGAGAAAATACGTGGGAGGAATTTATTCCCTACCGCAACGCTCCTCTTTGTGGACCTGAGGCCCGCTAGCGTTGGGGGGGACATTTTCCCAGGGGAGACTGGGGAGGAGGTGAGGCAGTGCCATGGGGAGCCTTTCTGATGATTGCACCAGGTCCTTGGCTTGCTGCAGAAGGCCATGTCAGAGCAGTGCTGTGGGCAGGGGGCCCTGGCAGCCCACCTGGCTCACCAGGGTGCAGTGGGTCATGTCTCATTACCAGGGCTCAGCCCTGCATCAGGAGAGAGGTTGGTGACAGTCCTGCTCTGGGTCTTCTGTGCTTTCACTCCCTCCAGGTTCCTCATCCTCAGCCCTGGGCTCTTCATCCCAGAGGATATCATGGGCAAGTACCTTTTGTTTGTTTTATGCATAGCCCTGCTCATGTAGGACTGATGAATATGCAGGATTCAACCCAAAAAGTCCCCGTGTCAGGGCAGAAGGCTCTCTCCATGCCTCATCAGTCCCTCTGACCCATCTCAATGGTCAGAGATGCTCTGGACTCTTCTTGAGGGCCAGATCCTCAGTACCACCCCTCCTTTGATTTGGGGTAGGTTCAGCAGCAAGATATGCTCCATAGATTTGTTGCTATTTAGGAATTATTCTCTGCAGATCACTCATCTGCACATGGGGAAATATCATTTTGTTGGTTTCTTATTTTTGTATCATTTGCAATGGGGTTTTGGAACAAAGTCAATAAATGCACACATGAATGTCAATGACTCACATTTCTGCCTCAGAGACAGACCCTCTGTTTAGACAGTGATTTTTAACCACACTTTAACCCACACGGTCCTAAGCAAATGATAATTTAAAGTCTTCTGTATGGTCTTTGTAACTGCTTGGTAGATGGTTTGCACTACCAAATTTTGGTGAGAGATGCTTGGGAAAAGAGTATTTGTTCAACGATGACTTGCAAGACGTAGTTAAAATGACAAAAATGTTGAAAAGCAAAATACTTGGTGACAGTCCTGCTCTGGGTCTGCTGTGCTTTCACTCCCTCCAGGTTCCTCATCCTCAGCCCTGGGCTCTTCATCCCAGAGGATATCATGGGCAAGTACCTTTTGTTTGTTCCTTTTGCTGTTCCTTTTAGCCCTTCATTGTTTTACTGCTGGACTCTGCAACACCAGTGTTACTAGCCAAGGGCTCTCAGGGGGGTGGTTTGCCAGTATCAGGCCCACCCACCTTCAACTGCCCAGCTTTGAATGTTCAAGATGCCCATCTGCAGCAGGGTCCGCCCACGTAGGCCTCACAGGCAAAAGCAGGCTCCAAAATCACATCTCCAGATGCTTCTATCATGTTCCCATGTACTCTGAGCTACAGAGATACACAGAGATATTTACTTGTGGACCTATTTTTGTTAGACAAGATATCAGTTCTAGAACAATGAAGCTTTTCCTCTTTCCCAGCAAAACCAGCCCATCAGTGGGATTTTGATCATGATGTTATTGTCTTTTCTTTCCAAGTGACCAAAAAGGTTTTTTTCATTCAAACCCCTTTTATAGGAAAATTTATAACCATGGGTAATGATAAATCTTTTAGGCATGTATGGAAGGTGCATATTTTGCTCTCATGCAGCCATTGAGTGAGATCTGCATTTTATTGCCTTCTATTTAATCCAGCTTTCTCCTTGGGACACCCAGATGCAATGGAACATAGGTATTTTGCCATCTGAGGCCATTGGCCTTATGATTAAGAGGAGGTGTTTCAGTGCTTGCAAGTTGATCATCACTTTTATCTCCTGTAATTTCTCTGTCCTTAACTTTACAACATTTCCATAATTTATCTTTGACTTAGTATCTTAAATTTGTCTGTAAATCTGTTCTCATGGGAGTGTAAGAAAACATCTTCTTTAAATCATTCTTATGTGGAGAGAGAGTTGCGATATTTTTTTATTAATATTATTCATTACTTTTATGACAGTGCAAGCCATGGCTGAGGTACTGCGCAACCACGCAGAGATCTGAAGAGAAAGGGGAAAAAAAAGAGATAAGGAGAGAGTGGAGGAGTCATTGTCAGCTTTCTGCATAAGAAATAGGGAAACCAAGGCACAAATGCCCCAGGTCCTGCAGTGTCTATAATACAGCAGGGAATCTGGAATTAAACCTGTACTTTCTCCACCAGGCCAGTGCTTTAAATGTCAGCGTGCTATTTTTCCCTCCAATGTGACTGAATTTTTAATTTTTACTTTTGTGAAATCCCTTTTTTACCCTTCAAAACACTTGCTTTTCTTCAGGTTGTCACAGGGACATGATGATGCTAAAATACCAGAACAAGTAGCAAGTGTTTGTGTGCTCGCTCTCTGTCTGCGCTGGGTTTTAGGGAAGAGATAGTAGTAATACCAATAGCGTAATGTTATTTTTGTGGTTCAGGTACCACTGTCCTTGAAGTCACGCACACAAGTGTCTGAAGCTGTTTGCTGCGGTGGGTGCTTGGTTAGTACTTTTATGTCAATAAAGAGCTAACCATGGTGAGATCCCCATCCTGTAGAACCAGGACAAGACTAATCCTGACAGCCCTGAACCCAAGAGATGTCTTTGCATTGGCCTCAGTGGGGTTTCGTATCAAACTGTTGGAGCACAATGTTAAAATTAGGGGCTGCTGGACTAATAAGCAATAATCATTACTGGAATATGACCATATAAACCCTCAAACAACACTAAAAGCTGACCTTAGCAACAACAAAAACTTTTAATTTCTTTAACTGTCTCTAGATGGCACTATGGCAGTAGAAGTTTTACAAGGAGAAATTTGAAGGGAACGAGCCAGGAGGCTGCCGGCTCCTGCCCTCTGCTACGATGTTCCTGGGCTGGAGGGGAAAGAGATCGTATAATTTTTTGAGTGCTCCACAAGACATCAACCACAACAAGTAAACTTGTTTTTTTCTCAGGGATTAAAGCTAGTTTTATGATCTGGAGGAGATTCGTTTCTTACAGCATCTCTATGTGCTTCATAGGTGGGAGTAGGGCAGAGGTGGATCTGTTTCACCTTCATCATCCTTTACAAATTTTCCATAAACTCTTCCCCACAGGGAATGATTAATTTTTGTATACTTCGTACCCTGCATCAGGACTTCGAGTGTTATTTTTCTGCTGGTATCAGGTGCTTCTCTGTGACTTTCCCACTTAAACTGTCAAGAGCATGGACGTATTACTGAAGCCTGAATTAAAAATTGGCTTCATTAGAGTCCTGGTGGGAGAAAATATCCTTCTTCAAGACAAAAAGATTGGTGGCAATTCATGCTAATGAACTGTTTAAAAACCTAAGAGAGACCAATACTTAAAGTGCTAACAATAAGAGGATGACAGTGGAACAGGGAGTGTACAAATAGCAGGGTGGTATTGCATTTTCAGTTTACATATTGTTTTATGTAATTGCAGCATTGTTATTGCATCTATCAGAAAATCACTTCTGCTCCTGCCAGAGCACTTCTAATGCTCTGTGAGTTCAAGCTAGCCTTATTGTCTTGCTTTTGAAATTATGTTTGATTTTTCAGTAGATAGGCTCAAGGGATATTTTCTCCCCATAACAATGAATTGGTTTACTTATTTCCTAAAAAAAAAAAGGGAAGCAGTCTTACTTCTTGGCTGCTAACTTCAGTACTGGATGAAGCAAGAAGCTGCGGCACAGCCCTGTCTTTGGGCAGATGAGCAGACCTGTCTCTGTGCATTTGTTGCCTTGGGCCCTTACCCTGCAGAGGAAGCGATGGCATCATGGGCTTCACAGCTGCAGGGCTCGCCACTGCAGCAGCAGAGCTGAGTTTGGTTTCAGTGTCCTGTGATGAGCTTTGGGATGCTGAACTTTTCCCAAGGTGTTCTCACAGCCCAGTTTTAGGAATCTAACTGAAGTATGGACATCAATGTATGCAGGTAGGTGCTTCAAGATAGTGGGTGAAAGCATCCAAATTCAGTGTTTTAAGGTAGAAATGGCTCATCCTCCTTCCTAAGTTTAAATCATGCCAAATGATTTCAGTGCCTCCTCTCCCTTGCACTTCAGTGGGAGCTATGGACCTGGATCTATCTGTGGAGGTGAGCCTTGGCCAGGGGAGGGTTATACCCATAAATTTAGTTTCAGCTGAGCCATCAATCTGCCTGAAGAAGTCAACAGCCGAATCTGAAGCTGGCATGAAACCCATGACTAGTGGAGCAAAGAATCAGGAACATTTATTTATAGGGAACTTTAATGGAAGATATGAACTCAGTTAACTTCCAGGACTTTTCTTTCCACAAACTTCTTGATTTTAGATTTTAAAAGGCATTTTCTCTCCATAGTGAAACACATGCAATATGCAGCTTCCCTTTCCAGATGTGTTACTTGAATTTCCTGAGGAGAATGCGGCTCTCCTTTCCCCCTTTCAGTGGTGTTGCACTTCTGACATTCAATTGCTCCTTCAGAGATGATGCAGCAGAGCAATGATGCTTCTGCTACAATGGGGACAGCTGAGGAAAATTAAGAAGACAGCTCCAAACAATTGCAGAGCATGTGCATATAACATGTATGGAAGCGGTTGATGCTGTGGGACATGTGTCCTTGTAAGCCCCCAATCTGTCCCCACCACCACCCCGCTCTGGGCCCTGCCATATATGTCAGTCCCTAAGAGCTGTGTTGATGCACTACAGGTTGTCCCTATAGCACCTCTGTGCACATAAGTTAAGGTTCAGGGTGTCTTCAAGTTCTGTTCTCATGGAGTTGTCTTAGAGTGAACAAATCCCCTGCTTCCCCCCACTTTACATTCATGCCCTACTGCTGCTGCCCCTCAGCCTTTGGAGGCCATCACCCCAGGGTGGAACTCAGGCCCAATTAGGGTCTCTGCTGCTCTTCACCCTTGATATGACCTCAGTGCCCCAATGTTCTCCATGCCTAAAGCTACATGTGTTTTTCTTGGCAGAATCAGCCTGCTAGGAGCCATCATCCAGGTCCTGGGCATCACAAATGCCTAACACAGAGCAAGAAGGCAGTTGCTCAAAAGGTTGCAGCGTGGCTTCACTGTCGGGTCATCTGCAGCAATGCCACTGAATAATGCAATGAGAATCACTGGCCTTTAGCTAAACTCTGGGAAGCTGGGACACTGTGCCTTCCTTTCGGCAAAATGTGAGGAGAGGTGAACCATGTATCATGCAAAAATTAATTGTGCCTTCCAACCGCTGGTCTTTGGAAAGTGCCTGCACAGTGTGAGTGTGCAGCAGCTCCAGGCAGCCAGCTGCAATGGAGCTGTTGTTGTTGTTGTTGTTATTATTATTATTATTATAATATAACTGCAGCGCTATAAGACAATCTGTTCTTCAGTTCCGCTGGGCAGCCACTATTTGGGACATAAGCAGAATGTTATGGCGATCAATACATTAGGGGGCCTTTCCATTAGGTGATGAGCGAAACCAAAGGGGGAAATTATGCTTTGTACTAAAAATCCATTTAGCCATTAGATCACAGTATCAAAAGCATAAAGGAAGGGTTATTTTAGCTTTCAGCTGGCCAGAAAATGCCAGTTGGAAGACAACAGGAGGCTCCCTTTCACAATGTAAGAGCCCTTTCTTCCCTGGATGAAGGGAGCATTTCTGGCTGTGGCCTCCTGCTGCTTGTGTGTGTTTCATTCTTCTTACCCTGGACTGAAATGCTCCTGTCAAAAGGTGGAAAACAAATCTATAAAATGTGGAAAACAAATCTAATTGCACATGACATAAATAAAGTCTTGCTGTATATCAGTGCAGTATTTATGTAGAATAATTTTGGAGCGCTTATTTTGTTGCTTTTGCTGTAACCTAAAGCAATTTTGTTGCAACAGCCAAGTCCCATCCTTGCACAAAGCAAAACATTTATAGGGAAAATTAATATCATACCAATCACTGGTAGCCGAAAGGATAAATAACGTGTTACAGGCCATGGTACAGATCACGTCTGGGTCTGACCTGCTCCAGCCCCGGTGCTAGACCCGAGCATGTGGGCACGCAGATGCTGATATCTGCTGTCTGAGGGCTGCTGCAGTTTGCACTATTATGGTGCAAGTGAAAAATGGGAGATGCAGAGGTTAAAGGCTACCTGCAGGGCAGCGCACTGAGGATTCAACCTTATTACCTGGGCTGGGGATCCCTTTGCTTTGCTGTCCCCATCAGCTCCCACCACTCACTTTGTGCCTCAAGGATCCAAATTACCTGGCAGCCCCTGGGGCAACAGCTCTCCTGCTCCCGTGCCACAGCCCTGCACAGCAGCAGTTCTTGACCTGCCTTTGAGCAACTCGTGCTTAAGGAGGCTAATTCCAGGCTGCCTTCTGGAATTAGGCTTGAGGAACATTGTGGTTTTGGGGTGGAGAATCATCAATTTTCTATTATTTTTGCAAAGGACAATGTGTGTTTGGGATAGTTCTTCAGACAATCTTCAGCTCTGGACTTAGCATGAATTCCTCTCCAAGCCACCCACCTATGCAAATCTCTGATGCCAGAATGCATTTATGTGAGGATATTTAGTCTACAGGACAGAGCTGCACAGTGAAACCCTTAATCTAGAAGCAGGGTGATTTAACTGAGGACTAATTAAATTTCTTTTGGAGTTGCAATACCTGACAGCAATTATGGGCCAAGACTTCCAAGCCAACGCTTTCAGTGATGTGGAAATATTTCCCAGTATGTTTTTGAAATTGCACTGTTCCTGAAGGCTGTGTCACTTGTGTGAGGTTTTCTTCACTTGCTCATCTCGTAGTGGAGCAGTAGATGCCTCGTTCATGAGTCTGCCCTTAAAAATCCGAGAGCTGATCCGTGTGGCATGAGGATTTCAACAGGGGCTGAGATGACTCATGTCAGAGTCTTCTCTCAAGCTCTCTGAGTCACTAACCTGTTTCCTAACATAAAGGTATTACATGTTAAGTATTCAATAGATACTGGCACCACCGGTTCTTGGTTTAAGCTGTAGCCATTTATACTCAGCAGATCGCACTGTCTGCTTTGTGGTCCCCAGTGTCTTTGGGGTGAAAGACAGGACCACCTATTGCTCCCTGGGGAGCTGGTCCACAGCGTAGGAGCGAAACAGCAGATCCCCAGACACCTAATCTCATGCCTGAGATACCTCCAGCCACTTGAACTCAGCAGGAGGGACCCACCAGGACTGGTGGTCATCACCTCCACTACGGTCTTCCAAGTTTGCTGTCCATCATGTCAGCAGCTCATCCCGTTTCACACACTCAGCTAGGACTAATTGGGTAATGATGTTGCTGGAGTGTGTTTCCCTTCCCCCAAAGCAGCTAAACAATCACTGCTTTTCATTGCCATCGTCTGGAACCACCACCACATCCCTCCACCGATGGTGGTTTTAGCAGCCGAGAGAGTTTTCTTTGGTTTTTAAACATAGTGCCTCCTTTTTTTCTCCTACCTCTCTTCCATTGCCGTGTTCTAGCTGCCAGCATCAATGAGTTAATTCAAGGGCAGCCATTTCATTCAGAGAGCTGTTTGCGAGATGAAGCTTTCAGTCATCATTCCTGGAAAGGGAAGGATTCCCATGGAACTGAAACAGAAAAGCTTGGTTTCTGGCAGGCTGATGATGTAGCTCCAGACAGAAATCTGTTTGTTTGTTTGTTTGTTTTTGATAAAAATCCCTTCCTTCCTCCTTGCATATATCAGTAAGACAAAAATCAGGTTTTGCAGCAAAACATTTCCATCATTTTTTGTCAGAAGTTCAGGTGCAGCTCCAGTGTCACAGAGCATCTGTATGAGCTGCTGCGGCAAAACTGTCTGAACAAGACAGGCATCCTCCGCGTTTTGTAAGACTCCAGGTCTCCAAGCCCAGTCTTAATGATTTTTGCACTCTCTCAGCCTGTCCCAACTGGCATCAGAAAATTTTCACCGGGGTGGAGGTAGCATGAAACAGAGTTGAGCTGTGTCTGGTAGTGCTTGAACTCCACCTACCCCACAAAAGTTCTAACCCACATGGGCTTTGCAAAATACCCAGCTTTTTAAAGGAGTCTTTTACTGATGAGTTCATCCACCTCAATAGAAACTACTCTGCAGAGCTGGGCACTAGCTTTTATCTGGCCTTTGAGCCCACCAGCAAAGCACACGATCACTCCCAAAGCAAACACATTCCAGCATGGCTACCAGCAGATGAAATAGCAGACTCTGTTGGCACGGATGAGGTTATTGCTTGAGAAAAAATTGCAGGATTGGACCCCTAAGGAGCAAAAGCTGAGTAGAAGACGGGGCTGACAGGATGTTATGTGTACTCTGCAATTCCACTGTGTCCACTACCCGCTACATGGCCTGCTAACACCTTGCCCTTGCTTTTTTATGAAACAATCCGTATGTTTTCAACTCAGAAATAGATTTCTTTTGAAGTTTAAAAGCAGTTATGTCATAGCTGAAACAGCTGTTCAACAACCACCCAAGCAAGAGGCAGGTCACTGTGCTGCCTTTTCAGTGCTGAGCTGGTTTTGTGCATCTGTGTGTCCCAGCATGGTGGAGAAACACGAGGAAGCAAGACTGGGTGAAACGCTGCTTCAGAGCATGCCTGTGGATGGGTTTCGGCTCCACAACATGTCAGTGTCTGAAAGCTGGTGCAGGGTGGATGTTGCCTGCCTGTGCTGCCCTGTGGTCAGCAGAGACAGACCAGACCTGGACTCAGCCCCACTGCTTAGATGTCTCTTTCAAGATGGGAAGAACTGGCCCATTTGACCATTCCATGGATTTCAGAACATTGCTTCAACACAAGCGTGCAACACTCAAACCTCTGCACCTGTGCATTCAGGGAATTTAGGGTGAGGTTTCTGCTATTTCCCCACTGCTGCTGGACCAGGGCTCTTACCTTGCTAGTGTTAGCCATGGCATGGACCAAGCAACCCTGATGAGGACGGCATGGCCATCCATAGCCCTTCACACGGCTTCCCAGAAAGCTCAGTCCCAGTGCACAGAGACCTCAGAGTAAAACAAGACCCTTACTGAGATCTTCTACAGTTTATAGATTCCCCGTGGCAACACCCACTGGTGCCGCACCAGGCTTCATTTCCTGATGAGAGATGGTACCTGGGCTGCCTTTGCACAAGTCAGGCAGTCTTTTCAGTACCACTAGCACATATTAGCTGCACCTTGTAATTTCAACCAATGTGATGCTCTAGGCGTGACTTCAGACTACTGTCATGGAAGAAATCATGGGTAAAAGTGAATATGGTTCATTTAAATGAAGCTGGAGACGGTGCTTCATTTCTCCTAATAAAGAGAACAGAGGGCTGCAGACTTCTTTATCTTCAAACACTGGGTCTTAGTCATGAACCCTGTTTTTCAAAACAAACCACAAGCCGATGACCTTTGGCATGTGGTGTGCATGCCACAAGAGGTGAATAACAGCATAAATACATTCCTGTCAGCCTGCTTATGAACATTTCTCATAATATCTTGGAACAGCATGGAAGACCACACTGAATATGAAGTTTCCACGATTAACCAGTGGTTTCCAGTGCTGTGATTATGGTTTAACCAAAGATTATTACTTTGTACAGCCCAGTACTTCAGCATCATCATCATCAAATTATCACATTGCAACGACATTTTGCTCCACACAGCAATTGTATTCAAGGCAATGTTTGCTGAGAGACAAAATTGAGTTGAGGTCTTCAGCAGTCTGAAGTATGGGAGGATTACAAGAAGTTTGATTTGGATAGAGCCCATCCATTAGCAATTAATAACAGGCTTTATAAGCTCAGAAGGAAGGACTACTTCAAAGGCCATAGTTATAGAGAGGTCCATACAAAAGCTAAGCAAAGTCCAATTCCTGGCCTCAAAACTAGGATGAACAGGGGAATGATGCTGCTAGGAGAGAGGGGAGGTGCAAGTCAACAATAAAACTATAACATCAACAGCATAAGCAACATTTTCATCTAGAGTAGAAATGTTGATTTTTCCATTCATTGACATTTAAACATTTCTGCTGTTTATCAATGACAGATGTATTATTATTTTGGCACTTAAAATTTTTTTGAAAAAAATTGAAAATTGTTTTTTTTCATGTAAGGCAATTTATTTTGTACAAAGCCAAACCATGTTGCTTTTTTTTCATTCTGAACTCAGAGCATGAAAGCTCATTGTAACAAGAAGTCATTCCAAGCCAAAGTTAAAAACTACTTTTCTGCCTCATAGTGGACCATTTTGAGTTTACCTGATATATATATATATATTTTTAATAAAAATGTCAGCCAGGATTAGGGGCATTCACTGGATGTCTCAGCATCACTCAGTCCTGCAAATCTGATGAAAATATGTTATGCGGACAATGATGGTGAGCTCTAATTCTAGGAAACAGTAAGTTTTGACGTGGTCAAGCTCTGGGCAGATCTTGCAGTGGAAGTGTTTTAGGTGAAGATTACAGCTCATTTTGCACCTTGTCCAATTCCTAGCTTTCCTGGCAAGTTCTGCCGTAACACCTCCCCACCACATCAGAGCTATTTTGCATGGTCACAGCAAAGAGTAGAGCTGCACAAACATTGAATATGTCAGCCATTGCTGAGTTATGGTTTTGTTTTGTTTGAAATGATTTTGAAGTTGGTCACCCTTCATAGGAGACAAACAGAAATGCCTTTGCAAACATTACACATATAACTGCATTCTCAGGGCAGAAGCTGGCTGGGACCAAGCACAACAGCATCTGTTAAAATATCTGACAACAAGTCACATAAGCTAGAAATATTTCTCTAAGGGAAGAGTCAGGCTGGGCAGCACAATTGAAGAAAGCAAGCTTGGGTGACAGCTTTCAGACAGCGCATGGTCCATGAACTGAATCCCACATTGCATGTTTTTGAAGAGAGAAAATGAGGAGGCAGTGGACTACGTGCATTAGCTTTATGCTTTTTAAAGAATTTCATCTCATGTGGTTCGAGAAACCCATAATTCTGCAACACTTGAGTGAACACTGTGACAGGAACCAGTCTCTGGTTGAACCACTTTTAGAATCATAGAATCATTCAGTTGGAAAAGACCTTTAAGATCGTCGAGTCCAACCGTACCTGTCCACTGCTAAACCATGCCTCTAGGCACCTCGTCTACCCCTCTTTTAAATACCTCCAGGGATGGTGACTCGACCACGTCCCTGGGCAGCCTGTTCCAGCGCTTGACAACCCTCTCTGTGAAGAAGTTTTTCCTAAAATCCAATCTAAACCTCCCCTGGTGCAACTTGAGGCCATTGCCTCTCGTCCTATCACTTGCTACTTGGGAGAAGAGACCGACACCCACCTCGCTACAACCTCCTTTCAGGTAGTTGTAGAGGGCGATAAGGTCTCCCCTCAGCCTCCTCTTCTCCAGGCTAAACAACCTCAGTTCCCTCAGCCGCTCCTCATAAGACTTGTGCTACAGACCCTTCACTGGCTTCGTTGCCCTTCTCTGGACACGCTCCAGCACCTCAATGTCCTTCTTGTACTGAGGGGCCCAAGACTGAACACAGTACTTTACTGGTATTACACAGAAACACCACTCCAGAGCTGAACTCTCAGACCAGCCTTGTCTGAGAAAAGATTTTTAGGACATTTCTTTTTTGTTCTAATCCTCTAGGTTATTCCTAAGTTTACTCTTTGGGGCAAATTTCACATGTTTGCTTTTATGGAAACAGATTCTTCAAACACTAAATAAAAACGATGCCCTTTGGTGCTTTTAATTCACTGTCTTTGCAGTAATTGGTGCCAAAAAAAGGAGGCAGGGGAGCCCTTATAAAGCTCTATTAATTGAAATAAATGAGCCATGCTTTTGAGAACAGTGTACCATAGAGGAAGGGCTGCCTTTTGAATCCTGCTCCCATAGCTGTCCCTTGTGATTTCAGGCATGCCATAAAATCCACTGTCCACCTCATTTTCCCACCTTATTAAGATGGGGCTGAGTTTGTTGCCTTACCTGACACCTCTGGGTGTTGTGAAGTCTAACTCAGTGCTTCAGAAGTGCTTGGAAGAACTGAAGTTTTATTTTGAAACCCATAGTAAGTGTTAGCCTTTCCCAAAAAGTGGCATTTATGAGCATACTTTCACTAGTCCCTTAGTTTTTTCTTTTTCATTTTGAGTCTGAAAAAATGTGTTGAAAATCATTTCACTGGGGCCTCTCGGAGAGATCAAGCTTCTTGCAGAGTGGGAGCCCTGGGAGCTCATGGAGCAGAGAGGTCAGCTCCCCAAACCCACCAGACAGCAATGGAAAGACCCCCACTGCCTTTAGGCTGGACCCAAAGCCCCCCACTGGCTTTAGGCTGGACCCAAAGCCCCCCACTGGCTTTAGGTTGGACCCAAACACTTGACTTTTTCCCAACTGTTTCATTTGTACATTCAGGCTCAGAGAAAGGGGAAGGTGAGAAAGTGAGAGAAGTATGTGTCTGCTCCCTTCCTCCACTCCTTCTCCCCAAAGATTATTTCCATCCATCCAACTTTTTTCCCAGATATGGTATCATTTGCTTCTGTGACTAATCTCTGGGCAGGAGAGAAAAATTATTTTGAAGTTCAAGAGAAACATAAGCCAGCACATTTATGAGTGTTTTTCTCCTCTTCCCTGCCTCTGAATGACTAGAGTTTTATTATTCCTCTTGACCGCATGCTGAGATAGGTACTTTCCTTTCAAGCAGAGCCTGTTGCTGGCAGCATGCTACAGAGGCTCCAAAGCTGGTATACACTTTTGTCTTCATGTCTGAGTCTTCCATTAACACCAATACTTTAGCCTTTTCCTCCCCCTCCCTTAGCATTAATGCTTTTGGATAAAGATGGCCCAGGAAGGTTGAGGTTTCAAGGAAAGTTAAGGTATTAAGTATTGTGAAGAGAAACCAACCAGGTCTCAGAATTTTACTCTTTCCACATGCATCATGATCTCACTTTGTGTGTCTTTTTACAGGCCTGCTCAGCCACAGGGAAAGACCCAGGTGTTGGTGTGTCATCATCAAACCTGTAGCGATGGGGAACCAAGCCTTATCTCTAGCCCCAGGCTCTGCATAGAGATGTCTCCATCTGCCCTCCCTCATGGACTCAGTAGTGGCAGATCAGATTCAATGCACATCGCCACAAACACGGTCAAGAAAAAATGTTTGGCTCTTCATGAACTGCTTGCATTTCCCTTGGAGGAAAATGCAGCAGCAGGATAGAGTCATTGAGTGGGTTGGATCCTGCCCTCAGGGCCACGCTTGGCCCGTACACAGCCAGAGAACACAACCAGCATTGTCCACCCTACAACCACACAACCACCACTATTGTGTTTGCAGTGCACGCATTATCTGAACTAATGAGTCTTCGAGAGGATCCTTCTGGTTGAGAGATGATATCACAGACTCTGTGTCCACTTTTGGTCTGGACGGTTGCTAAGAGAAAAACGATTCCTGGCAAATTCCTTGAAGTTCTTGCTTCCTACAGTTTGGATGAAGACAGTTTGTTCAAGAAACATGGGTAGGTGTGAGTTTCTGTCTCTTCCCCTTTTGAGAGTTATTTTTGCCAGTGCAAAACAGAAGACAATAAAGCTCCCATTAAAAATGAGGTGAGTGCTCCAGCTAACTTGAGTGGGTGGAAAGGACTTCACACAGGATGAAGCTGGGGACAAACCTACCCCTGCCAAGACAAACAGCTGCAGAGATCTCTGGAAAGAAAAAGGGCCCTACTGCACTGCTGTTCAAATAATTCAGCCACATAGAGCTAGTTGGGGCTGTGTATCCATCATGTTATAATTAAAACCAATGGCTTTCACATGAAGAAAGAAAAGGTGCATCATAAGTCATGCAAGAGGACTGGAGAACTGATATCATTAGGACAACAAACTGATATTCCTTAGGACAATAAAGATACAGGGCCTGTGCAAATCAAAGCAGAAAGCTCCCACTTTCCTTCCTACATCTGTCTTTCATTTGCTTTGCCTCTATCTGCCTGTTGTTGATGTTTTCTCACATTATCTTCGTCCCTTTGTTCAAACTGCATTTCATTCCAAGAAGGCAGGGAGCTCCACGTGTGAATAAGGGCTGTTAGCATGAACCCACTGTTGCAGTTATTATTGTTATCATTCCTCTGAAAAGCAGCTCGACAGAGGTTTGGCTCTGTGTAATTTGTTCTGCTGTTTTAATCATATCCTTGTTAAATGTGGAAAATGGAATGAAGTGCAGTGCTTTGGATGATGGCTTGCACCCAGAGGTGCGACCCAACCTAAGGAAGTGCTGGCATGCTGTGGAGCAAGGTGTTTGAGACTTGCAGGATTAGGACCTGCTGCTCAAATGGATCAGGTGTTCAGGACTTAATGCAAAGCCCATGGCAGTCAGTGGAAGTCAGTGGAAGGCGTTTGGCTGGGCGTTGGCTCAAACTCTCACCAAAGCTGCACACATAGCGCACTTTACCAGGTGTTAAACCTAGGGAGAGGGCAGAGTGGTTTGTCAGGTACATGGCCTGTTATGTAGGCGCAGATTAACTCAAAGATGTACCTGCTGGGGTTTTGAGTCCTGACTCCTTTTTTTTCATGCCTGCAAAAGTATGGTGGCAATGCCAGGACCTTGCCCCTGAAGTTTGTCCCATCATCCTGAAGTCCTGGCACTTGAACCTCACACAGCAGTGCTCTTGAGATGTTCTTGTGCTGACACAAAGAGCATCCTTAAGTGCCTGAGATGGCATGGGCTGGTATAGGTGTAGCACATGTGGCTGCTGGGCACCTTTTTATGCCAGCCTGTGTGTGTCTGCACTGCTGTTACTATCTGCCCTTCCAAAACCCAATACCTGAAACTCACTCATTAAATGTACAGGGAGATATAAAAAAGCTCTTCTTTGTAGTGGGAGAAACTGTATGTTAAAAAAACTAATACAGAATTTGTAATGCTCAATAAAGTTTCAGTGGTTTATATTTTAAGACCCCAGTGAAATTAAGTAATCACCATCCAGCTATTTAGCCATCTAAACACATACCATTTTTTCCATTACTATTGTTTCCATTACTGGCAGCAGACTTGTGGGTGTCGGGTTGTTTTTGTCTTTGGACATCCTCTGTGATTTTTGGAGTTCCTCTGGCTCCATCTGTACATCCAGCCAGGCCCTGATCTTTTAATATATTTCTTAGTGGTCCCCTCTGCTCCAGCTGAGCCCCTGGAGATCCTATGGAGCTCCTCTGTGTTAGATGGGCACATCTCTGGGATGAGGCCGGAGCTAGAGGCACAGGCTGTCATAACGTTAAGCTAAAGTCCAGCTTTCCCCCAGCTTGGTACAACATGTTCAGTCCCTCCACAAATCAGGTGCAGTAGGAACAGCTCTGCCCTGAGTCAGTGGCAATTAAGTGCACAAGCAATGATGTGTCTTTCTTCAGATGTGCTGCCTCCAATGCGTTTGCCTGTAAGTCATACTGTAGCCTCATTTCTAAAAAGATGATGGTTATATGATCACAGTATGCTGGAACTGCCCCTTGGCTAGCAATTTTTGAAACTGCTCACATGGGGTTGGAGGTCTCAGATATAATAATTTCTAGGAGTTTCATGAGAATAGGCAGCAGGCAATAGATAACAGGGAAGCTCTTTTAGTACCTCTGCTCAGGGAGAGGTAGTAAGATCAATTGTTAATAAATACTGGCAAATCTGCAGTAGGGTGGAGGGGAGAGACATGTTAAAAAAACCAAAAAAACTTCATTAGGTTTGCTGCTCACAGCACAACATGCTTAAAAAAATTAAAAAAAGAGATGTTGTGCTAAAAGAGGAAGACACGCAGACATTTTATGCTTGAGTTCTCTGCTAGAAAATGACCCCCCCACACACTTCCAAAGGCAAAAGCTCTCCTGAGGACTTTTTCTTCCATTTAAATGCTCATCAGGAATAGAGGACCAAGACTACTCTGCTTTTTAATTTGAGCCCAAATTGGTTAAAGTGAAAAACAATAAAACAAACAAATAAATAAATGGCAGCGGACTGCGGTCAGGTACTTGTGCACTGAGCTGCTCTGCAGAAGCCATCCATCCTTAGCCTGGACCAAAGATGGGTGCAGGAGAGTGGTGCTGACCTCCACTCAGGGACATCCCTTTGGGCCCTTGGGGATCTCTGAACTAATTCTACAGTTTGCAGTAGACTGAGAAAAGGTGTTATATACATTACAAGTACAGCCAGGGGTCTGCACTCTCAGTCGAAAATACTAGGAAGTCACAAGCTGAAACAATTGGAAACCACTGAGCAGCCTGAAACATGGAGAGCACACAGGGGCTTCATTTAGCTAAATACTTCTTCCGACCTGCTCAGTGTGGGGAGCACTTGTGGGTGGCATTCAGGTGGTTTGGGATCCGGAAAGCACTGATCCAAAAAGGAGATAGGCTGCTGGACGGCAACATGGATACTAAGCTATTCCACAAGAAACCCAAACGTCTGCCCTGAACTTTCCTGATCACACTTCCCCTCTTTCCGGTGCAAATCTATAAACAGGAAAATCTCAAGTTAGAGCAAAAAGCTGCAATTACAGTCTAGGAGTACAGAGAGAGGTCAAGGGAAGGAGAAGCTTAAGGAAAAGGCACCAGTGAGCCAATATCTGGCTCTGTTGGCTGAAGGTTTATAACGTTTTCAGACTTGTGGCTGAACAGGACCCTTAAGAGCAAAAGGGCTTGGCAGACTGGGACTGGCCAGGGACAGATGGCAATGCAAGACTGGTTGGGGCAGGGAGCGTGAGGGTAGGGTTAAGACCATGGCTGAACCACATGGACTCTTCAGACTGGCTATGAGTTCAAAGATGGAGATGGCAAGCAGCTTGGTCTGTCTGGTTGTTATTTCAATAGATGGGCTCTTTTTTAATTATGTTTTTAGAGAGGTTCCACTCTGTGTTGCAACCGCAATTCCTTCCTGTGCCATGGTTAGCTGAGTTCAAACCAGCTCAAGTGTTTATACCTCCCACTGCATTTCCTGCGGTGGATATTTCTAAAACAGCTTTGCTGGTGGAGTCCTCTCAAAAGAGTGTGTTAAAGAGCAAATGATTTAGCACATAATTAAGAAGCAAACAATGATGCTGAGATCAGCAAGAAGTCTGCCACCTCAGCTACAAGGCAGGATTTGGATGCAAGAAAGAGGAATCTGCCAAGAAAAAAAGGAGTAAATCCCTGTGCCTCTGTATCTTGGTGCAGAGAGGTAGCTTCTGCTCCATCTCCAACAGAGACACAGTTCCAGGGTTATTTTATTTGCCAGCAGCAACAACAGCGGTTCAAAGGACACCAACTCTTTGCACTGGAGAAAAGCGGTCCATGCAACCACCAGGAGTGAACGCAGATGCTTCATCTGGGCTTTTCCACACACTCCAGCTAGTTTGAGCACGAGGACTGGCTGCCCGGCTCTGCTGCCCCTTGCCCCACGTCAGAGCTGACTCTGTGTTTCCCAGGAGCAGCGCTTGAGTGCTGACAGCAGTGACAGTAACTGATGTCGCTGGTGTAGCTCCATGGTTTGCAATGATGTTTTACAACCGTAAGTATCCAGGCAAATGGATTTAGTAGTGAGGGAAGGGAGTCGTTAAAAGGGAAGAGTGTGGTTCTGCTTTCACTCAGGCTGACAAAGGTCCACTGACTGCAGAAAATAACATCGTCTTGCAGAGGCTGTCAGGGCATTTTCTTGCCTGTCCCCTGCTGCTCAGGAAGGGGAGGTGAACCTGCTTGTGGCACAGCGTAGGATACTGGTGTTAAGCCTTGCTGCATTGGCAAAGTCACTGTCCATAGCCCTGCAGAGCACCTTCTGGCTGTCCACGTGCTCATCCTGCTCCACCTCCCAGCTGTGGTCCTGTGTGCCCCCGTGTCCAGCCCAAAGGCTGTGGGACTCATCACGTGCTACCCCGGGCAGTGCGCAAATGAGCAGGTGTAGGAATGAAACACCCCAAACTCCATATACCAGAGTTTTCCCCCAGAATTCAGGTCAGTGTCCTTTAAGATCCCTGCTCCTGCATTCCCCCATCCCTCTGTACCCCAAAAAGGCCTTTGTGGGTTTTTTGTGCTTTCCCACTGAGCCTTTGAAATGGCAGAGGCAAGCACAGCTCCCAGGTCCTGTATCTGCCATTCAGAGACTTTCCCTCTGCCCAAGCCCCACTCAAAACATGCCATGAGGTTAACCCAGTGGCTTCTCTCGAATGACATGGATCAGAGGCTGAGGCTGCTCCAGACTCGTTACACACTGGGGGCTGCAGCTTCTCACCAGTGAAAAGGTACAGAGAGAGATTCTCCACATCTCTGCAGGAATAGACTTGACAAAACCACATCATTTTACAAGGAACCTTCCCCAGAATATGATTTCCTCCATCCCATGTTGATCTTGGGCAAAAGAGAAGCAGCATGCATAAGCTCTACAAAATGAATGTTCCTTTTTTTCAGTGATTCCCTAGCTTTTAGTGCAAAGGAAAGAACCTAGACATACAAGATACTTGTGCTATGGATTTATTTATAATAACATTTTATTAATATATTATGCTACAAAAATATTTTGACAAAATAATATTAGAAAGCATCTTTTTATTACACTCTTCAAAACAGTTCACGAAAGCAGGAGGCGGAACAGGAAAAAATATTTGAAATACATTTGAATTGAAAACTGACAAACATGCAATTTAAAATTCATCGTGAGCATCAATCTGCAGGATGGTTAGTCATCCCTGTAGAAGAAAAATATTGACTACCTGTTGGAAAGACCTCTCTGCCTTTAGCTAGATTAAGGTGCCTCCTAAGCTAGTTGCAGGAAAGGTTGCATTTGGGTTGGGACAAAACACACACACACAACATCCACACATGCATGTGCGTGTGCACACACACACATATGCCCTATGATCTCAAAATTAGGCAATTATTTTTCTGCTTCAGTTAAGCTGAAACAAGCTTACATTGAAGCTGAACTCTAGCATACTCCACGGAACATTGATCACTTCAGAGATATGACAAGCCCATATGCTTTTTGGATATAATGTAGAAATATGGTACTAAGCAAAGTCTGGAATGATAACATTTATGCTGAGATAATAACTTTGGCACTTTGGTTTCTCTAACACAAATATATGATGGGAAATTCCTCCCTAACAGTGGTATATGGTAATGACTGGGTCATATCATTCGACTAATCAATGCACTAAACATAGATTAAGTTCTCCCTCTTTCCATCTCTCTCCCTCTCCACAATTGTATATTGAAGAACTTAGATAAATATACAACTCTGTACCTTGGGTGTTCCTAAATTACAGTGGAGCTTGGAGGAATGGGAAGGGAAGTTTAACAAAGCAGATTTTTGACACCTGTATAAAGCATAGTTATCATAAATCATGTTGATAATTTATTGCCAGAAGAGGTATTGCATTATTCAACAGCCTGAGGGATTGCAGAGAAACTACATCAGTCATAAAATATAAAATGCCTTCTGTCCCAGCTTACTTACTGGTTCTCCAAGTGGCAATGCATGTAATATAGCATCCATAGTTAAACACAGGCAAGAAAAGCATTAAAAGAATGAAAGAATGGAAGTCAGATCTGTTGCTGGTGGTACGGGATATTTATTCCACCAGGGCAAGAGCTTGGCAGATAATTAGCATTCGTTTATAATGTTACAGTTATATATAATGTGAATTGTATTGGTGTCAGTTGTAGCTGTGTTGAAAAGATGAACCTTAGGAACATTCAGCTTTGGACTTATCCAAAATCATGTCCTTGATTGCTAGACATTGCGTGACTCTCTTCATTGTGTTTCTCAGAGGTAAACAGTATCACTGGTGTTTGCTATTATGTATAGTGGGCATGAATTTTTTTTGTTAAATCTCCTGCTCCTGGAATCTTGTGCTTACATGGGAATCTGAGCTTTCCTTTCGAGAATGAAAACAGTCTGTTCCTAGTTCTCCAAGAAACCCCCAGAGAAAACTGAAGACCCATGAAGCTGGTAGCCAGTGTTACTTCAAGAGCAGGTGTCAAACCTGATGCACACTTTTTAAACTCATGGTGAATATAATCATGATCCATTGCAATGGATGCGCATAGATCTGTGCTAACCAGTATTAGTGTATTTTAATTAATACTGGGCTGCTGTAGCTGATTAATAAATAATGCATTTTATCAATCACAGTGAGGGTCTCATTTTCTAGTATTGCTATGCTTACATGCCACAGACTGAAAAAAGTTACCCTAAGTCATACCTTAGGGTAAGGCAACAGAATAAAATAAATGTTTAATTAGAGAACTGTGCTTGAAGCCATTCATGTGGGGTTCCTGAGCTAGAATCTATGGGAAGCTACTTAATCTTCTATTTATTGTAAGTCGTGTCTTCTCCCCTAACCAGAAGAAGCTCAGACGATCGGGTGAGCTAGATGCTCTTAGGTGGCAGAAGTCAAGTGTGTTGACCCCAATGCCAGGAGACACCTTGCTTTGACACCTGCGCTGCAGTATGACAAACAGGGCGGCACCAGCGCAAGGGAAATTCAGTGAGCTCCAGTAACATTCATTCATTTCATGGGAATTACGGACAAAATGCCAGGAAATGCAAACACGTCAAAACATACTTTGATAGCCAAGCTATTTACATATTGTGATATCCAAACATACCATGATAACTAAGCTAATGAATATTACTGTCCAGTGGAGGAGTGACTCGGAAAAAAACCTCATCAGTGACGAATGGAGTGACTATTCTGTGCGATATAATGACAGCTGTGAGTGTGGAGATATCTGTGTGCTCCTAATATCCAAAAAAGCCCCAGAGGCTTATGGAGAAAGCCACAGGTTGGGAAACTGTAGAACTGTAATTTCTAGTCTTGGTCCTATTGGTGTTTTTCCTTACAGTCTTGGACAAGTTGTTTCTGTTTTCTGCTTTTTGCTCTCTCCCTTATCTTTATGTGGTCTTGTCTATTTATTCTGTAAGTTTTCCAACACCTGGAATTATTTCTGGGATGGTACCACAGACTCATTTCTGGATTCAATCAGATTATAACAAATAAAATTCAATGGGTTTTGGTTCATTGGCTGTTCACTTTTACTATGTAACTTATCATCACCCTTAAGATTTGCCTGCCCTATTTCCAGTTTCATTTTTGTAAATAAGACATTATAATTCAGTTCTGATCTCTGTCTTGAATACAGCAGGAGAACCAATCATCTTTTTAAATGCATTAAGGTTGAATTTGAAGGTCTGTTAAGCCATTATATTCAAATGAAGGCATTTCTAGGGTAATAACTCAAATAAAACCGAAATGAAAGTTCTCAAAATATGTTTCCAGTATCCAGCCCCGTGCAATAAATATTTTGCAAGGTGAATGGCTTCTGTCCAAAACTAACATCTCTAGTCTCCTGCTAGCCAAAATACACAATATAAAAGTATGCACAGGGCGTGCTTGAAGCTCACATTTGGGGCAAAGCTCAAAGTTTTCCGTTCAGCCTTATCAACTGTTGTGCTTGAAAAAATATAAGGGTAGCTTATAGCACTGTCTGATGTACCCACTTAAATTGACCACAAATCTACACAACCTTCTGCCAAAAATAGAGCAAAGGCTGGAGGTCATGGTGTGCAGTAAGTCAAAAAGAAGTTATCTGTATTCTCCCTGGCCTTTGCAAGGCAATGGGTTGGGATGCATGATGGAAAAGCTCAGTATTTCATCGTGGTTTCAAATAAAACTGCACCTTTTGTAGTCTAATTATTTCGTAACCTACTTTCCTGAATTAACTGGTACAATGACAAACCATAAATCCTAAACCGTCTCTCACTGCAGAGACTTTAAGATTGCATGGAATCACCTCTCCAGTCCTGGAGACCATGCTGTAGGGCCGGTGGGAAAGTGACGTGACTGTTTTCAGTCAGACTTTTATCAGTATTATTATTATAATCACCATCATTATCATCTGATTTTTTTTTTTAAGGTGAAAAAGCACTGCTTTTTTGTAAAGAAAAGTTTGCATTGTATTTTTCTGGTTTTTGAGTCTTCTCTTTAACTGAGATGTTTTCATCATGTTATAGGATTTTTGGTTTGTAGATGACTTAGAAAGAAAAACAGTATTTCAACCAAAATTATTTTTCTGATTGAAACTCTTGAATCCAAAGGGATTTTTCATCATGTTTTGTTGGGGAAAAAAAATCAACATGCATTATTAAACATAATAGTTTTTAAGATGGACATGTTTTTTTTTTCCCCGTAGATGATGTTCATTGCATTCATGAAAAATAGCTGCTTGGATAGGGAGTAAATTTTTCAGTGAGTGTAAGGTGTCATAATGTTTCCACCTAAGTCAACAGAAGTACCATAGTCTACAAAAGGAGGAACGTTCTGTCCGTCTCCATGACACAGGGGTTACTTTGGTTCCTGTGGTATTGAACCGATTTTGGACAAGCTGTAATTCAGCATGGATATACCAGCTCTAAGCATCGTAATAGCAAGATGAAGAAGAATTTGTAGATGCTTTTTGCCCTCAAGGTTGTCCATCTGCATTAATACAACCGGTACAAAGAAGTTCTATAGATTAACAGGATACTACATCTTTATACCCTACAGACAGACCGAGTTCTGTTCTCATTTACGCTGGCAAAGGTTGTAGGCTTGTGTTTATATAAGATGAGGGAGAGAAGAAAATAATTCCAGTGGGATTATACCAGACTTTAAAAGCAATTTTTTATTAAGAAAAAGCTGTCTTAATTTGTGTTAGCTAATGAATTAATCCCAGGGCAAAGAGGGAAATTGGTAATTTCCAAAGAAGTTAAATAGTTTAGTTAAAGACAACAGGGGAACTTCGGGGGTTATCTTGACTAATGACTTACTAAGTCATATAAAAATAACTAGGATTTTAGGTTGTAGCAGCTAACTTGAGTTAAGAATGCACCTATTTTTCTAATGGGCACAGGCCACCGAGAGCAGGATCTGCTTTATTCAGTGTAAGCTATGCTAACGAGATAAAAAAAAGTAAAATAAAGAAGCTCAGCAGAAATGTACTTATTGGACAGTTGCTGTAAAAAGCAATCATTAAAGAAACAAAGCAGCAATTCATTTGGTGTCAGTTCAGACATTTGCAGAGTTGTCAGTTAGAAAACAAATATAGAAAATATTAATTTATCTGTTTCACCATCGCTACTGATTAATAGGGATGTTATTAACATATACAACAAGAAAAATAAGTTTACCAGTCGAATAAATACATTTTTTCTTTTTCTTTTTTTTTCTTTATATGAACATGTATATTTTACAAAACCCCATAGCACTATGGGAAATAAAGATCCTTCTACAAAAAGAAGATGTAAGTCAGTGTTACAATAAAGCTTTAGAGTTTCAAAATGTATCTGGGCAAAGAGACAAAATCAGCTAGAAGGCACTACTGATTCACTGAGAAGGTCCAGCTTGTAACTGTTGTTGTCTTAACCTCCAATTCGTTCATAAATTATCTCTCTTCTCTATTCCAAAGGATTGCACATAATACTAATGTGGTCAGGAAGGCTGCAGTAGATTCAGGAGAAAAGAAGCTATGGCCACACAGAGAGGAGAAGTTATTGATGGCCATAAAATGCTGGCTGAAGCTGAGCTTGTAGGCTGAGGCTGGGATGGGCGATCTGAACGCGGTCTCTGATCCAGCCGGTTTGAAATCCAAATAGGAGGTTTAACTGTGATGTAGCCGTTGGTTATCCTGATATAGGAAGGCAACGTGGTGGTGCTAAAAGAAAACACAGAAGAAGGCAATTAAACAGGAGAACCCTTATCTCTGCTCTGTGAGCTGTCATTCTATGCGGTACTAACAACAACAATGAACAATTATTATTATTGTTTGCACGCATTAGACATGCAGGGAGAGCCCCAGGGGCTGATAAGCGTGATGATCTGGAAACAGCTCTGATTCAGGATGCCCCTCAGCTTCTGGCTGCTGGTAGAACACAGCCAAAGGAGGGATCACTCTTGATACATCTAACGTATTGCACTCATTTTTTTAAGCATCCATTATTGGCCAGCATCAGAGACTGTGATAGATGTATCTTTGTGCTGACCCAGGATGACCTCATTCTTATGTTCTTAGGTACTTTCTTGCCACCAAAGGTCTCAAAATTTGTCATGTCTCAGACACATGTCTTACTCACCATGGACTGGATACTAAGTCCAGGAGGGCCCACAAAACAGGTCCTTCCCCTTTTTCACAAGCCATAAAGAATTTCTCAGGATCCCCTTACACAACTGACAACCTTGAACACAGGCGACCAAGCAGCTTCACTACTTTTCCTGGCTTTAAGCCATTTTGGATCAAACCACAATGCCAAAACCAGACTCAGTATGAAGTTTCCCTGTCTGTGTATTTGCCTTAATAGCGGTGTGATTGCTTATTGATCGTAGCTTAAGTTAGTACTTTGATTTGAATTTGCAGGTTGGAATTCATCATGATTCCCATGACACTGAAGGTCAAAAAGGTCCATTTACAATTGATTTAGCAGTTTTAAGTTGTAATCTCCATTTCATAAAATGCTTCCACTGCGTCCATTATTGGATGATCCATAATCTACCAGTTGTCACAGAGCAGCACAACCAAGCATGCAAACTGCACAAGGTAGATTCCGGACTTAAAAACAAGGCATTCTGCTGTGGAGCAAGGAGAAAAAAGACAAGTTCCCCTGAAAACAAGATGTGACGCTAATACCTGCAGATTCAGTGTGTTACTTTTTAAATCTTCCATAAAGGGGATTTGGAGACACTGAAAATGACTGTCAAATAATTTTTTATGGGATAAGAAGTCATGCGGTCCTATAAATATTTAGATACAGTATCTGAGATTCTGACCTTGGAAGAAAAAGGCTGCTTCTTGCATAATATCATATAAAAGGAACACTACCTTGCTCCAGATTCTTGCACAGAAATAGAATTTAGTAGCACTGAAGGCTTTCCTCTTTTTCTGTCTAAGCAATAACAAGATAGCTTTTAGCTCAGATGCTTCAAATGTGTTGGGTCAATCATAAACTATGAGAAGATCAGTGTCCACCCAGAAGAGGGCACTGGTAAACACACATGTGGGTCAACATCAAATCCAACAGACAATCACTGCACACTATACTTCACCCCGAGTTTTGGGATAATTAATTTAATTTCTTCCCTCATCCTTTACACTGTCACCACACCTTCTGGGTGGGATAGTTGTTCTGTAGCTAGAAGTAATCTTAACTAATGTGCAATGAATTAGAGTGAAAAGAAAAGGAAGTCTAGAATTAAAGACATGGGAATTGCTTCATGGGAGCAGATAATCCATCTAACCAATATTAGGTCTTTGACAGTGAGAAGTGGTGCTCATTCCAGAGGAACAAACTGCTGTAAATACAAAATTCTGATATCAAGCTGTCCTGGTTTCAGCTGGGTTAGAGTTACTTTTCTTCCTAGTAGCTGGCACAGTGCTGTGTTTTGGATTTAGTATGAGAAGAATGCTGATAACACACTGATGTTTTAGTTCTTGATAAGTAGTACTGACACCAGTCAAGGACTTTCTTTTTCAGCTTCCCATGCTCTGCCAGGTGCACAAGAAGCTGGGAGGGGGCACAGCCAGGACAGCTGACCCAAACTGGCCAAAGGGCTGTTCCATACCATACGACGTCATGCTCAGTATATAAACTGGGGGGAGTTGGCCGGGGGCCAGCGATCGCTGCTCTGGGACTGGCTGGGCGTCAGTCGGCGGGTGGTGAGCAGTTGCATCACTTGTTTTCTTTTCCCCGGATTTTGTTTGTCTCTCTTGTTCTCCTTTTCATTACAATTTTTATTATTATTATTATTATTTTATTTCAATTATTAAACTGTTCTTATGTCAACCCGCGAGTTTTCTTACTCTTGCCCTTCCGATTCTCTCCCCCATCCCACCGGGGCGGGAGGGTGAGCGAGTGGCTGTGTGGTGCTTGGTTGCCGACTGGGGCTAAACCATGACACAAGCCTTGCTGGAGAAAGCTCTTATCTAAATTCCCATGGTTAGTGGTTGGTTTATGTCTTGAACTGATGATACAAGACACAGAGCTTTAGAGCTTCTGCTATATTGCATCAAAACCGCTGCAGTCGCTTAATACAAAGAGTTGATCTGGGATAAGCTAATGTCGCTGTTTCAAATTTGTCCACCTTTTTTGAGCAGTTAATTTAGCGTTGGCAAGAATGATACCAGATTAGGCACTGTCTACCCAAGCTCCTGTAATATACATAACATCAAGTGTGAACAGCCTTCCCACAGCAAATACAAAGCATCATTAAAACATACTTCTGACAAAACTAGGTACTACACACTCTGAGTAATTCAACAGAAATGCAGTCATGCTCCAACTTCTGATCCAGATCTCATTTATCCTGTTGAGTGATGCTGTGGTGCACAGACCTGGCAACATTGACAGTGGGATCACAGTTTTTGGGTTTTTCCCCCGTACCAGTTTTCCCTAAGGTTAAGCATGGGTAGGTGCTTGTATTCATCTTTTGGTTAGTGTTTGTCACTTTACAGAACTACACAATTCAGCCCTAAATTAAATTTTAAACTGCAAGGAGGGTCAGGTTTTCAATTTCCATTTAAAAAACATTGTCAAAATGCCATTTAGACTTGCAGTTTGGGTGTATCCTGCTCCTGACATGTTCTATGGGCTTGATGCTCCAGTGAGGCTAAAATGTCCCTTGGGCAAACTGTCCTTCTGTATCTCAGGGATGTATTGTGTGAGATGTCCGACGGGGGACACAGGCTGGCCAGGGAACCCGTAGAAGAATCATGAGCCCATTCATCAGCCAATGACTTTTAAGGGATTCCTAAAGCGGCCTTAAATCAACATTTTACATTTCCTTATGGTGTTTCCATTTTCTAGTCAACTGTCAGGAATGCTTTGTTGGTTTTTTGTTGATTTTTTTTTCTCCCTTGAAAACAGGTATTTTTTGGGGACAGCCCCCCCCGCCGCCAGTTCACTTAAAATCCCAGGGTTTCCTGACAAGAGCCTGAGAATTTCTGACCACTCTTCTCCTTAGTCAGTGAGATCTTTTTCTCATTTCAAGACATTAGATTTCTACAAAGGTTTCCTTGTTAAGATAAATACTGTTAGGTGGGGTTGTTTGTTTTTAAAAAATCCTTAAGTTCTTTACAAGAGAAGAACTTGCACTTCCATTAATGTGTACAAAGCATGCTAATAGCAAATGAATCACAGTTTACCTATATAAGACATTTTCTTAAACGCAACTTTACTTCTAGCATCCTAGACGACTGCCAAGGTGGTTTAGAGATATTTAAAGAGAATAATCCCTTCTACCAAATGCTACAAAACTCCTTGCAAAATGTCCAAGTTTGTAACTAGGCTGTTTCTACAGCAAATAGGGAGAGAAACCTCTCCAGAAGGTGGTTCACCTCATTCCAGTGCAGGTCTCTAGGGGGTACTTACTCTTGCTTGGGGTCTTTCTCTTCCTAGGGGTTACAGAGGGGCCCTAGACAGCCAGGTTAGATACAACCTAATCTTAGAGGTGGCCCTGGTGTCAGGAGATGACTTCTCCAAACTCCCTCTGAGCATGTTTGCATGTGCATATAGGATCTCACTGACCCTGGGACCTTCCCTAAGGACGAAAGCAGCAGCACAGTCCCCTGAACTCAACTGGAAACTTTCCATTGTCCTCAGGGAGGTTTTGATCATTCCTGAAATGAACACAGAGAATAATAAAAATGAATCACAGATCTGAGGGATAATAATCTAAATTATTATCACTCCTCCTCTTGCCAGCCCAGGATATTCTGTATTTCAGTCTTTTGTGTCTGATAAAAATATCTTTAATATGACATTCCACATGATCTGTGGTGAACAGGCGACCAACTGGCTCCACTGTTCATACCTCTATTTTTTGCTTCTGTGTATGGGATTGTTTTAAAAATTTGGAAGACTTCAGGTATCTTTTAGCCAAATGACCTGCAGTTATCTTACTCCTGAGCTTGTACTTTTGATCAGATAATAGGGCAGTTTTTCAAATCAGTGCATTATTCATACATTGTCTTACCATCATTAGAACATGTAAAACTTTCCCAAAAAATGGGGCCCCAGGCAGAGGCTTTGCGAACAGACCCTACTGAATCCAATTACATGATTCAAGTCCTCTGCGCTGGGGGCATGCTGAAGCACCTTGATGATTTGGGAGCATTTTAAAACTGAAAAAATAAAACAAACACACATGCAAGCATTTGAGGAAATTCCTGTTTTGGTTTAGCTTGCAAGGACTTTGCAAGGAGCTCACAAACTAATTTTTAGCGTGACTTGGTTAATCCATATAAGCAGGGCTCATGTGACCACACGTGACACCACAGCAGAATCACAGAAGATAGGACCAGGAGGGACTTTCTGGCCCATCTGTCCCAAAGTCAGGAACAAGATCTAAACACTTCCTGATATTTATGTCTAATCCAATCTCAAAAAACCCTTACAATGATAGCAAATCCAGAGTCTCTGCAGACATCTATTCCAGCATTTCACCATTCCTGAATTCCAGAATTACTGCCTAATGTTTCACCCAACCTTCCTTGCTACAGTGCAAGTTCATGACTTCTCCTATCCCCATGGACAGGTTTATTCCTTTCCTCTTCTCAGCAGCCTTTCACGCGATTTGAAGCCTTAACCATGTTTCACCTCAGTCTTCTGTTTTTTTAAACAAACAATTCCTTCTGCCTTTCTCCACAAGTCCTCAGGTGCTGTCCCTCCATCCTTCCTTCTACTCTCCCCCGGTTCTGCCTAGCTGATCTGTGTCTTCTCTGGAGTGAGATGCCCAAAACTGGAAACAGTAGGTCTAGCTGAGATACTGCCAGCCCTATGCTTTGTGCAGTAAGTACCACTGCTTCTTTATTTGCAAAGCAAAAGAAAGTACATGAAAAACATGCAATCTCTAGGAAGATGGTCTTTTCACTACTTTTTGTCCCCAAAATCCAAACCATTTTTATGGTCCCAGTAACTGTTCTGAAGCTGATGGAAAATTGATGGTGCTCTGAGGGGGTGAGGACCGACCGAATTATGGTGATATTTCTATACATTTTTAATCTGCTGCCATGCCTTGGTCCCAACACGGTTTCTGTTCAGGATGGAGGAAATGACCCTTTTAAGCATAACTTACAAAGTGTTTGGGGATTTTTCTGGATAAAAGGAACTATATAAACACATGACAACTATTTTTAATAAATGTAAACAAATGTAGACTCAGACAGCCTTTCTTACAATAGCATCTGATTAAAGACGCTTATCAAGACAATGTGCCAGCATAGATTGGACCCCGAAAAAATGTACGTTTCAACTGAAAACCTAAAGAGCTAGTAAACTGAAAGAAATTTTTTGAGTAAATACAATAATGGCTGTTTTGCATTTGTGATTTGATGTTAACCTTATGATGGCTAGGTTTTTTTTAAGTGATATTAAGCATATGCTTCCTGTTTCTTTTCAAACAAATTTTGCCCTATTTTTTTTCCTTTTCATTTAATGAACAGATGTGAAAGGAGTTGATCACGTTATTTTTCTGGTGATCAGAAATAATGTTCTGCTAGTGAAGACAATTATTCTTGGAACTAACCAGACCTATTTATGTCACCAAAATTTATTAATCAAGATTTGAAAAATACATCTGCTAAAAGTGCTGGGACCAACCCATTGCACTATGTAAACAAGCTTGCCAGAAGTCTGACCACACGTTTGAAAGAAAAGAATAGGTGCTCAACCAAGAGGAAAAAAGAGTATGCTGGGGGGGGGAAAATATCACACTAGAAATAAGTCACAAGGATTAACTGTGAAAACCACTAGAGTAACCTCTTAAAGGCAATGTAAAATCCCCATCTCCTGAAATTTTCATATTATTATTTGATATGTTTCTGGAAGGGATTCTTTAGATCAGCATAGGCTCTGTTCCCCGCAAGCTTCATCTATCTCTTCATCATTGCCTTCCTTACGGACACTGTTCTTGCAGCCTGAGGGATAAATCCTGCAGGACGCTGAGTCTCCTGGCCCCAGACTAGCAGGATGCTAAGCCAACAAGGCTAGTATTCGCATACCTACAACTCAGCATGCCCTGAAGTCCTTCGTGGGATCAAGGCCAAGAGGCTCATGCTTTCGCAAGGTTCAGTTCGTTAAAAAAAAAAAATTAATCCAACCTGGGTCTGATTAAGGAATCCAGTTTTGGTCCAGAGAAGGCCACTACTTATTTGCAGTAGTGTAGTAAACTGCCTTTGCATGTCTGAATGAGTAAGCAATATCACACGCTGGTTTGTGGCCAACAGAGAAGACAGGGGATGAGCCAAAGAAGAGCCTTATCTCTACTATTTTCCCTTTACCCCAGGGTTATTGGGAGCCCAGATCTTTGGCTATTTTCCACAATGCAAGCATCCACCTTCTCCACAAGCAGCACAGCCGCAGAGCTGGGGTGGGGGGGGTGCAGCTGCAGCCACGCTATTGATAGAGGGGTCAGGCAACAACATTGGGAGCGTTTCAACAACCCATCACTGTCGATCTGAGCTTTCCTTCTGATGAGACTCAAATGGGAACCATCTTTCCACCTGAGAGGAATGTCAAGCTCCGATCCAGCCATATTTCAATGCTCTGGCTCCTCTAGAGACTGACAGCGAGCCATTCCCTTCCTTGAAGGGGGCACCTGTGAGCTTCCAACCCCTGTGCAGAGGCAAAAGGCAGTGCATGTCCGCTGATAGAGGTCTATTCCCTGAGCCCCGCTCTTTGTTAGGACCATGTCTGCCACAGCTTATCTCTAGAAAAAAGAAGAGGGTATCGAGGGAAAAGAGGGAAAACGAAGCACAAGTTTCACCAGGCATTGACTCTGAAAGGACAAAAAGCCGTGAACAAGCACGCCAGGACCCCGAGCCACACTGTCACCATGTGCTCAAGCGCAAGAAGGGTGGTGGTGGGGAGCAGGACACTGCATGCAAGGATGGGATGGTTGGGGAAGCAATGTGAGGCACCATCCTCTCCTGAACATGCAGGACCCAAGGCTGTCAGCAGCACCTGCACAAGATGCCATCAAGGAGAATCATGGGCAGTCCTTCAGATGCCCTGGCCTTTAATAGGATTTAAAGGGTGGGATTAATTGTAGCTATTTCAGATGCAGGCTTATAGTTGGAGCTATTTAACTGTGTTCCCGCTATAGTTCGTGGGGAACAAGATGTCTCAAGAAGACAATCCTTTCCCCCCAAAGGCATGTCTGTAAGATAGGTGAGATGAGCTGCTTCTGAAGATCTCTGTCTCCAGAATTCAGCTCTCCTGAACTCCAGCCAAGCTCTAGCCCCAGTGAGGGCTATGACTGGTAAGGACAGGTTCCTAAACTGGGATGGGGCCACAAGGTGGGGAAGAGGAAAACTGCTGATTCAGCAGCACAAAAAGCAGCGGCTGGTGGGGATGCAGCTCCCCTCCTCAGTCCCATAGCAGCTCCCCAACAATGGGCATGGCAGGGCCTGGTGTCCTCTCTTCGGGGTCTTGGCTCTGAGCTTTGACATGAAGGAGAAGAAGGTGGCTTACTTCACCCAGTGGCTCCAGGGAGGTGGCCACTGGTGTAAGCGTGGCGCTGGTGTAAGCAGGAGGAGGCTCAACGTTGAAATCCAGCTCAAATGCCTCTGGTGCAGTTTTGACCCCTTCTCTGGATGGGCCATGGGCTGGAAGCCAGGAGATTTGGTTTTTATCCCCGTGTCACCCACCAAGGAACCATCAAAACCTCGTTAAATCACTTTACTTCTATTACTCCCCTGACTCTGATCTGAGTCAAGACCTTGAAGCGTTAGTGTGACACCACCGGCATTAACCCAACGTGAAGCATTTTGCAGGCTCTCACTGTGATTTGCAGGTCCCAGTTGCCCAGGCCACCTGCAAAATACCTCCATGATGACAAATTCAGCCCTGGACTGACACTGACCTGCAGCGAGGCTGAGCGCTTAGAGGCATCCTAAAGCCACAGGTGGGTCACGTTCTTAAGGCAAAGCGTATCATCTGCTGTGGGGCCAGAGGAAGGGACGGGGATGGGATGGGAAGGGACGGGGGCAGTGGGAACTGCTGCCTCAGAGACGGGGGGAAGAGAAGGAGAGGAGCTTGCTGTCACAGCGATGCAGCCTGAGGGTCCCCCAGGCATGGGGACACAGTGATGCAAAGGTGGACACGAGGATGCATCTAGCAGGTAGGGAAGGAGCAGGTGAGAACCAACTCCAGCACAGCCCAAGGGCCCTTTTCTGAAGTGAACTTTCAGTGTGAGGTAAAGTTTCCTGCACCTCGTGGTCAGGTTAAGCTTTCCCCCATCCCCAGTGGAGACTGCCTATGGCCCTTTCCAACCGCTTGCCCTGAAATCCTTCAGAAAAACCCTGCAAATACAAATCCTGTACCCACACATGTGGCAGCAGCAGAATCAGGCCTGCCGCTCCTTTCCAGACAACTGCAGAATGGTGTAAAAACACAGAACGTTGTAAAAACCAATAACCTTTGAAGCACACCCTCTGAGTAATTACCCCATTCCCATCTAATGACTTAAAGATGTTATATTCCTCTCTGATTTGGCAACAACAAAGATTTCAACCTTATTAAAACCAGCCCGTCAGGAAACTACATGTCATCCTTTAAAAAAAGAGAAAAAAAAGGAAAAAAAAGGAGGAAAAAAAAGAAATTAAATTCTTTAAAATCCCTGTGAACAACAATTCAAGATACTGTAGCTGAAGACCCATGATTTGTTGTAGAGTGTCTGGGTGGTCCTGAGGCAGGAGATGACAACATTAGCTCTTTCCTTTGCCCTTCTAAGAAATGCTTTGATGATTCTCTAATATCCTAAGACTATCCCCCTGTGATTCTGCACTGGGACGAGGCAATCACAGAGCCAGGATAATGCATCCCAGTTTTACCCAGGGCCTGGCCCTTGCTTAGAGGGGATAGCTCAGAGCCCTTTGTTTCACCAGTTCTGCACAGACATCTGAGCCAGGATGTGTTCATGATAGTCTAAATAGTGATGTGGGCTCAAAACCATCCACAAACTCACCCCCACCCACTGCACACATCTGGCTGTGTACCCGATTTGTATGTGCAATTAAGGTACTCGTCATCATGGCTCAAATAACCAAGTACTTGTTTCACTGGTCCTTGGACAGATAATGATTGCAGTTTTTACAGCCAAAGTAAGCAAGAACATCAAGGGTGTATACAGATGGGCTTAGTATTGTAAAAATCTTGCCAGTGATGCAATTTGTGAAGATTTTTGGGCAACCTGCTGATACACAATACGTAAAGAGTTCATTTGATGGTGCTGCAATCAGGTGGTTCTGAACCAAATCCCAAGCATGAGCAGACTCTTTTGCCTGTATTTTGCAAACTGCCTGCTCTCACCAATACAGCCCCACATGCAAAAAACAATTTGCATTTTTGGGGTGGTCAAAATCATAATCCGTATTTTATGTCTTGGGGTCAACCTTTCAATTAATTAGAGCCAGAGTGACTCGGTCTGCCCTCTCCTATGTGCACTCAAGTGTCTGTTTGGCATTGTGTGGGCCCTACGGCTCAAATATTTTTTGCAGATGCACAGGATTAACCATGCATGTTTAGATGTGCTTGGGGAACACATACATTCATAAAGATGTATATATTTGACCCTGTCACTTTCTTGTTAAACACTGTAAAAGATATTGACTTTCCCCTCCAGATTTTAAAATGATTTAGAAGAGGCAGTAGTGGGGAAATACCTAAAACAAATTAAGTATTTTCTCCAAGACTGTTCTCTAAGACACACAATTATTTCGGCTAAGAAGATGCCTGTGCAATGTATTAAGGAACAGAACGAACAACCAAAATATAAACTGGCTTGAATGGATGTCCAATATACTGCATTTTTCCATTTGATTTTGATTTTCCTTCTCGCTGTTCTTTTTCCATTTCCGCGTAACAGTTTTTCTCTCCACTTAGTCTGTATCACATTTTTCTCTCTAATTCACTGGGCTCACTTTCCTGCTCACTGCTTGTATTTTTCCAGAGTCTTTCTTAGTAAGAATAATTAAGGCTGGGTCAGATCTTTGAACCTGTTATTTGGAGCATGTCATGGTTTAACCCCAGACGGCAACTAAGCCCCACACAGCCGCTTGCTCACTCCCCCCGGGTGGGACAGGGAGAGAATCAGAAGAGTAAAAGTAAGAAAACTCGTGGGTTGAGATAAAAACAGTTTAACAGGTAAAGCCAAAGCTGCGCACACAAGCAAAGCAAAAGAAGGAATTCATTCACTCCTTCCCATTGGCAGGCAGGTGTTCAGCCACCTCCAGGAAAGCAGGGCTCCAGCACATGTAACGGTTACTTGGGAAGACAAAATTCCGTAACTCCAAATGTACCCCCCCTTCCTTCTTCTTCCCCCAGCTTTATATGCTGAGCAAGACGTCATATGGTATGGAATATCCCTTTGGTCAGTTGGGGTCAGCTGTCCCAGCTGTGTCCCCTCCCAACTCCTTGCGCACCCCCAGCCCACTCGCTGGTGGGGTGAGGTGAGGAGCAGAAAAGGCCTTGACTCTGTGTAAGCGCTGCTCAGCAGTAGCAAAAACATCTCTGTGTTATCAACACTGTTTCTAGCACAAATCCAAAACATAGCCCCCCTACTAGCTACTATAAAGAAAATTAACTCTATCCCAGCCAAAACCAGCACAGAGCAGTATTGAATTCAAGCTTGTTCCACTGAACAAAAGCACTGGCTTCTTTTTCTTTCCAACAGACTCACTCTCAAAATAATAAAAGGTTCATAGGGCATATCTACCAGGCAGAAATGCCAAGGACGTTAAATTCCTGCACTGCCCACAAGGTTTGGGTTCCTCCTGCTGCTTGCAAAGCAACTACAGTGACACCAGCCACAGCATAAACTCCTTCTCCCCAAGCACTTCCAAACCCTCTGAAAGTCTGGAGATGCCATCAGTGGCTCATAAAAAGCTGCTTGCTGGCCTGCAGGGCTGGAAAGGCTGCAAAAGCTTTCCCTGCTGGGTGTCATAACCCAGACCCCAAAGTGTCTCCGCAGAACTGAGCTTTTGTGAGCACGGTCCGCACCACGTCTCTCCATGGTACTGCTACGTGAGGCATCCCTGACACCCAGCAGCTCACAGGCAATAGGCTTGGCTCCCTTGCCTTCCACCATCGTGGGCTCAGGCCCCAGGTATAACGCTTACTTTGTTCAGTTAAGTTATTCAGGAATTGTAAAGAGGAGATCTGAGTGAAATCGGAATTTGGCCTGGCATTTTCATAATTGCAGGAACCCAGCTTTTATAGCATTAAAACCATATGAATTTAAATAAATCCTACTTCTCCTTCATCCCAGTGAGTAACTGGACTTAGACCACAGCTGCCCTTTGGGGTCTTGCTGGGTTTTCAGCACGCAGCGCAGCCCGCGCTGCTGGGAGAGTCAGGGAATCAAATTTCCTCCCGTTTCACTCTACAATGAATCCGTCTTCTTAGATAAACCCGCTACCACAGTATAACTGTGGTTAAACCCCTCTTATAAACCGACTGCCCACCACAACAGTAATGTCGTCTTCCTCCCTGTCATACTTCACTTAATTTCACAGGGCATGAAACTCACTCGTCATAAGGGGAAAAGCAGAACCAGAAATAAATCCCATATCCCTTACCCTTTTCTTTTGGGCTAGCATTGGCAGTGTTGTGTGTTTGCATTTCCACTGAATTCTAAAGACATTTCTTTTTCTTTATGGTAACTCAAGTGCCTTCACTGGAAGATGAAGTTTTTTACATTTTATGGATTTTATGTAGCTCTGCTAAGTCTGGAACTTCACCTTGAGGAACAGCAGATTTGCAATCTTTTGGGGCTTAGACACTGCTAGATACGAAGATCACTCAAATACATAGTAAGTCCAACTTAGGGTTGCAGTGTTTGAGAAGGTTTGTTCTGGCTTTTAGATGGTAAGTGATCTCTTCAATACATCTGCATATTCCTGGGCCAGACAGGCAGACAGCCATTAACACAGCAAGCAGTGTCCTTTCAGAGGTCCCATCTTCAACCCAAACCCAGCTTTTGAGACAACTCTATTAATTTTTCTCCCTGATGGGTGCAGCACAAGGAGCAGCCATGGCATGAATGGGTCTCTGCTGCTTCCATAGCCTGAGCAGTGGGGAAATGTCTTGCTCCTGACCCCAACAGCTCCAAACCTCATGTGCACAGGGGTCCAACCTCCCTGCAGGGTCAGTGCTGGCTGTACCAGTCTAGGGAGCAATTCAGTTTGCTCTTAAGAAGATGGAAACAGCCACATTTTGTCAGCCGAGTAGTGCTGTAAGTTAGGAGTCTGAACGTGGAGCTGGCCACCACCCCGCTCCATAGGGAAAACACAACACTTGCTAAAGGAAAAACCTCTGTATCAAGAATTGCAATTTAGGGAGAGCAGGTGGTTTACTACCCACTCCTGTGCTTAAGGAATCCAACTCACCCTGGGCATAAGCCCACTCAGAGCTTCTTACAGTGTCTGCAGCTGCACTCAGCCTTGCAAGTTTAACACAAACCACGCTCTTCACCCACCTCAAACAGCAAGGTAAAAGTGCTACTGTGTATTGAATTTTCTCTGCCTGTTAAACCAGACAACTTTTTTTTCAGCTGAGTGAACGTAGAGTTTTGTAGAGCTGTGTTAAAGTGAATTTCAGATTTAGGGGAATTCCCTTTACCTGAGGGTACTCAGTGCATTTTCCCTTCTTATCTGTTTGGTAGGAGCCAGAAATATGGTTTTATTTTTTTTGTATGCGATAGACAATATGCCATGAGGAGTCATAGTTAAAGGCTCCAAGGAGCCAATCCTCAGAACATCTGGCTAGTGAAAGCCCTGGATATGGAAAATATAAATGTCAAGGCTTGTATTTATAAATTGGAAGGGCCATGACGACATCTGCTAACAAGCTTTCTTCCAGAGCCCATTTGCTGTACATGGTTATTCACAGGCAACAATAAACATGTGCATGGATCACATGCGCGGTCTGCCCTTCCTTTCAGTCGCCGAAGGAACACACGCTCCAGTAACACACAAATGCTCTGTTCTCACAACACAGAAATACAAGTGTTTGCAAACCTCACAGCAAAGCTCTTGCATACCAGACCACAGTGGGATACACTGCTGGAACAGACTAAAAATAGCTGGAGAAAAAGCCTTGCATTAAAACAGAAGACAGTCAAACTCACTTAGTGTTAACCGTTTCGGTGGAATAAGTGCCCTCCTCTTTTGCCTCCCCTCCTTTTTTGCCTCGCTCCACAGGAGACACTTTGTACTATAGGTCCAGTCCCAAAACCTTATGTTTATGACTGAGTAGTTGTGGATGGGAATCTCAAGACCTAAATAGAGTCTAACCTATTCAACCGTGGTAGCTTAATATCAACATTAAAACAACCTGTAGGTAAAATAAAGTTGCTTCTACATTTATACCCACAGGCACCTTTTCTCCAGCTTAATGCTAACTGTAAATGCATTTCTGATGCCTGAGAAACAAAAAATTGATCCAATGCATGGGCATAAAGGTTTTGCTAACGACTTATTATTGTGGGTGTCTAGACCACAGTTCGCCCCCAACAGGCCCCCAACACTCCTGGCATTGGCTACCATCACAGAGACTGTCCACGAGGCTGCCAAGTTGTCAAGAGAAGGAAAAGCCATCAGCAGAAAGAGCCTGGACTGATTTACAATGCCCATGAATTTAGCAAAGAATAAATGGAGCCAATGCTGACTGTCTTGTCCAGTCTGCAGTGTTCTTGCCCACATATACATCTGTGTGAAAACGGTAGGAATAAAGAATGACATGGAGGAGATCTACCTCCTGGTTAAACAATGAAGAAGGATGCCTAGCTATGCCTCCTACCTACTGCAGTCTGCAGTAATGCCAGATAACAAAGACATGCTAGCTACAAGTGAGACATGCCCCCATCTCAAAGAGGTTGTGCTGAAGGCTGTAGGCTCCAAAAGCCCACACTTTCATTGGCATGGACTGACTGCAAAGTGAAGTGCAATGTTTGTAGGATCACAACCTCCTGCAAGGTGAGCTCAGAGAGGTGGAGGTGAGTGCAGAGGTCTGGGGATGAAGATGGAGATGCTGGAGGGGTCCCTTCCTACTCCTTGTTCCGGGGCCCATGCCAAGGGCATGCAGCCACAGTTAAAAAGGACAGGTAGAAAGAGTATTGGAGAAAGAGAAAATTTAAGCAGAAAACAGAGAACCATGGAACTGAAAAGTTAACAGGTTGTCCAAAATCAAGAGGAGTCCTGGCACTGGGTGAGGAAATGAGACTGTGCTGGCTGAGAAACAGTGGAACAAGTGGAGATGTGCATCACGGAGGAAGAGATTATCATAACTCAGCAGCTGCTCCTTCTTGAAATTGAATCCTAAGCAAACATTTTGTGCTGCATCAGACAGATCTTAGGTGGCTTAACAAAGCTAGCAATGGCAGGGCTACGTTCAGCCCAAGTCAAAAATACACCAAACTGGGGCAGATATAAATATGTAACATAGACTATCTTTAGTCAACACATCCCAAATGAAAAGTAGAAAACAAGAAGGGAAGAGAAAGCTCTTAATAGGTTCCATAAAACATCTTACATTGTATTTTCAATCTTAATCAGCATTGAGGAGGAAGGAGCAGAAAGTGCTCTTGGATATTCAGTGCTGAAAAATACCTCACTGTTCAAAAATCCTAGCTTTTGTGTGCTCCAATTTTGTTACTTGCTCACCTTCAAAAATATGGATTTAATATTCGTGATGGATTTAAATTTCACAAAAATAAAATACCTAATGCATTACCAATAAAGAATTTAGCTTCATGAAATTCAAATCTATATACAAATTATGTCTCTATTTCCAAGAGACTTCCGTGTTCTTTATCTCTAATGATTTTATTTTCAGGTATTTATAGCCTTCATTAAAATAGGGTTTGCATACTGCTTCATATTAATTGTTCATACTGGTGGTGAGACACTTAAGCAATAGGGAGAGTAAATATGCAAGGCTTTTGATTATTTTTTTTAAAGTTTATCTGTGTTTGTTTCATCACACAGTGGCAGCACGTTATAGAGAACAACAGAACAGAGTAAAACATACAAATCTTTTTGTGTGTCTAACAGGTGAAAGTGTGGCTGCACATCTTTTCCGCCCCATCTGGAGGATAACAAACTAACTCTTTGACTTTACAAGGGGAAAGAAGTTATCAGTCACGGCCAGGTGACAGGGAGGGTCTGTTAGCACGGAGATGCTAGAGTTTTGGACACGAATGTCAGGACTTCCCCTCCGTTACTGCAATGCATGAGAGAGTTGTGTGCTGAGCCCAGGTTTCACAGCTTTAATTAATACATTCTGTGCACTCTGACCAACCTGATAATCCAAGAAGCCTCAATAAAAAACATCTAGGTAGGGAGGATATGTCATCACTGTATCATATGTTACAGTCAGGAGATTTACCTCTTATTTATACTGTACTGAGTTATACCGTCCTGTTATTTTACTTCCACTGGAGGGCTTGTGTACTTGGGGCTGTGCAAAGGGCATGATGAAAGAATTGCAAGCGTCGGTGCTTGTTTAAAGGACACATGAAGCCATCTGCTCATCTTAAAGGGGGATCAAATGGAAACAGTAAGAAACTAAAAAGGGGAAAATGCGGTATTCCTCACGCTTTGCCCTGTGCTCAGGAGGAGCAGAGGATGCCTTCACAGAAGCAAGATTGCACGTTCAAGAGAGGCATGCAACATGGGGAGAGAGAAGGACCAACTGACGCACTGCTTCACTGTCTTCCTCTGGCCACTGTATATCCACCAGAGTTCATAAAAAACAGGGCAAGCTAAGAGCAGATTTTAGGCCAGTTCAAGATATAAAGGTTCAGGTTCCACTGAAGAACCAGGAGGAGCATTTGTTCAGGAGGTGTTTTGAGACCACTCAGCGTGACAGAAGGGTCTTGTACCCAAGCTGTCAAACCATGAGATTTTTCTGATGAGTAGATATTTGTATGCCATGCCCTGGAGACTGGGGGCAGTCACTGATAAGGACTGTGATCATGAAAGTTTCCCGAGAAGGAAATCCTGCCAGGAGAACAGCGAAGGAAATGGCAGACAGAAGTGCTGGAGGAAAGCCAAGGGGCCACACAACACAGTTAAGCCCCAAACAGCAATGAGGTGTGACAAGGGAGGGAAGGTGGGACTCCAACCCACCTACGCTCCCGCTGTTCCTGGCTGCTGGAATGGTCCCTTTGGGAGACAGGTTCACTATAACAAGTTAGAAAGGTCCTGAAGCTGCCTCCTTACCCTTGGTTGAACACAAGGCAAATAAATGCAATGGTGGCAACTGCTTACTCGGCTGCATGGAGACAGGCTGGAGGAGGGAGTGATCCCCCCCGCCATGAGCATCGGTAGGCATGCACTCTCCAAGCAGTATCCTTACCGGGGAGGCAGATAGAGTAATTTAAACAAACAAGGCCCCAGTGATGGAAATTTCAAGCTCAAAGCTACCATATGGAGGTAAATCATCTGACCACAATTTACCTGTTAGACTTCAAAAGTGTCTAGGTCTCCTCTAAAGAAAAGCAGTCTTTTCTTTAATGAAGTTAAGTACTGTATTTCAGCACTGTGTGTTGTGAAAAGGAAGCAATTTGGATTCATTTACTGAAATTTACCTTTCAGATGCAGTTAAGTGAAATTAAAAGTTTGTCTGAGTTGACAGAGTTCTGTTTTCCATCACTGCATTGTCTTGAAAGAAAGGATAACAGGCTAAGTGCTTAAATTCCATCCAAACTGATAAGGTTCACTCTGTACAGGCACACTCAGTGCAGTTTATTACACATTGTCTCCCTTCATCCATCACTGGTATAACTGCTTTTTTTGGGCCTAAAGTAACTGTTGCTTCCAAAAGAAATTGATATTTGTGATGTTATTGCGTTCATCTGGGGTTGAATAGTCAGCACTGGGCTATCAGAGAAATGCCATTTCCAATTACAGGGGGAATTAATTTCATTTCCCACTAATAGCAGGTTTTACAGGGCTGAGCTTACATCTGGGACAAGAATTTCTTTTTTTCTCTTCTGATAACAGTTCTTTTCCTTTAATTTCTTTCCTGTGCAAGTGAAGCATCTGTGTGTCCTCAGTGTCTTTCCAAACACCATCTTCACCCAGATCTCTTCCTTGGCAGTGGGAATGAACCTTTGAATTTGCCCATTACATCCTCCCTAATTCTTTCTTCCCACAACTGTATTTCTCTCTTTCACATCCCTGCGCTACCATTGTTCCTTTCAAACCTCACACCTCCTGAAACACCCTCGCAGTTACCAACTCCCCTCCCTCCCTTTTCCCAGGAGCTTTCCTGCTCTGCCTTAGGGCCCCAGGAGCTGTAATGCTCCCCGGAGCTGGGAGAGGTTCTCTGTTCTCTTCTTCGGCTGGTTTTGTCTGTAGCCTTAAACCGTTTGCCCACTAGAACAAAGGTGCGATCCTGATCTGGCCTTCATCGACTACTCTGAAACATCACAGACATTTCTCTTCTCTTTCAATTAACTGAGCAGCTCACCATGAAAAGCCAGTGAATGATCTGTAATTAATTATTTATATTACAAGGGGAAGCTTAGCTAACGCAGTATCAAGAGGAACAATAACACACTCTGTATGCCAAACTGCAGCCTTCCAGCCCAAGGGTTTTGCCTCCCCTCCCTGCTGCCCCTGCTGGCTTTTGGCTACGGGAGCTAGCTAGGGTTTAAATTCTGTCTAAGTTCAAATTCCTCCCAAAGACAGACTTCAGATCTGCACATTTCTGCAAAATCAAGTAGTTAAAGAAAAATTCCTGCTACTTGAAATCTCCATTTAATTTTGATTCTTGACAAACAATTTCAAACACAAACTGCAGCCAGGCAGGACTTCTTCATTTTGTTTAGATTTTGGGGGAAGGAGGCAGAAGGGAGAGGAAACCACACATTTCATCAGCATTTTTTGTTTTTTTAATAGCCTTCAGTGTAGCCGATTACCCAGGAGATCAGCAAATCTTAGCTCTGTCAAAGACAAGGAGAAGACGGAGCAGAAGCTTTCTCATCCTCCACAGCGGTACTAACCCTCCAACACACAAATCTAAACACTGTCCGCTCAGGGGTGCCAACTCATATGCCTCAGCTGTTAAGACAGAACAAAAAGGAAAGGACGATCTCCAAGGTATAACTGAAAGTAAATACTAGTAATGATGTGTGATGTTAAACGATGACTCATTTTTCACGAGGCCATTTCAGATTGTAGCTATAACCTCAGATCAGACCTGAACGACTGTGTGAGCTGAAGTCTTAGTGGAACTATTAATTATGGATTTTCTGGCTTTGATAGGTTGGAGCCAGACCTTTGATGTTCCTTTAAGATTGTTCTCCTATGTTCATTTCCTTTGTTTCTGTGTTGGTAGCTTAAAAAAACACCCCAAGATTTCCATGGAAGTGTATGAGATAGCCTAGAAATGCATAGTCCATAAGAGCCCTGCAATTCATGGCTCATAAAGTCCTCTAATCCACAGTCAATAAAGCTTTGGAAAAGAGCTGTATGAACAACAGTCATTTCACAGTTCAATGAGGTTCATACAAGAATCAGTAATCTGGTTTAAATTCGCGTGGATTTGTCCTCCACCTGTGTATTTCTCTTTGACTTTTCAGGTTGAAAGGCAGCTCAAACAGCTGAATTCTGTAGACCTTGCATGGAAACTATGCAGCTTTCATCCAAAAGCTGTAAATCCCTCTACTTTGCCTCAAAGGTGAATAAGTCAAGTTTCAGGTGACAACAGGTGAGTTAGGAAACTCAAACTGGAAGAACAACCATTTGGAAATCTGGGGCCATAGCTCAAGCTAATACTATATGCAGAGACCTCAGTCCATACAGAACATGGAGGGCTCCAATTTAAGTATATGCAAATGCAGAGTGGATCTACAGGACAGGCGAGAGTGTGAACTTCTAGTACACTGATGATCCTCCAAAAATGAATGCTAACAGTCTCACTGTTGAGTGCTGGTGAACGTTATTGAGGCAACACAATATAAGTTCACATGCTTCTCTCCTGCACAGGTAACACTCCGTTGCCCATATTATTAGCCATCCTAGCTGTTTCCTCCCAAGAATGGTCACGCTACAAAGTCTGGTGACAGGCACGCATTTCTGCTCTTTTCTTGCCAATCAGAAAGGAACCAGTTAAGAGAGAACTCACTGTTTATTGCTTTGTGCAAGGTCCAGCTTGCAATTAATGCTGATGAAACCCAACTGCCAAAAGCACAATATGCAGCAGCTGGTTTATGAAAGTTGAGACCCCATCCAATTTATGGGGAAACCAGAGCTGGTTGTGAGTCTCTGATTTAGCTGAACAGTTTGTATTTTTTGTTTTGTTTTGTTTCCAGGAAAACACCAGAAGTTACTCCAGAACTGTAGAAGCACTAAAACCATCTGAAAGCACTAAGGCAGACTTCCCTTCTTCCAGCCTTTCCTCATTTCTAAGGCTGTGATCTCCCACTAATATCTCCCTGGGATCTTTCAGCAAGGCAGGCGACACACAGCGTCTGGTTCATCACCAGCGTGGTGGGAGCGGAAACTTATGTTTCCTTATCCCAATCTCCATCCTTATGAAATGGAAGTAGAGGGATTAAAGGTTTTGATTCAGATGAAATCTCACAGGAGCACAGAGTGAATAATTTAACTCTAACCTAGGGAACTACCCTTTTAAATACTTTTCCTAGGAACATTTCTTACTGAAATAAAAACAGTAAAAGGCACAAAAGTCTGCCAAAGCTATACAAGCACCACTGTTTCAAACCCCCAGCTGCACATTTCCACAGCCATATCAGGCCCAATATCCAATATCCTTTCTGGATAGATAGGACGGGGGCAGGAGGATTGTGCCTAACTGCCAGGCTCCCACCAAATCTATTTAAGCACCTCACTTGTATGACACATACGGTGAGCTGGACCAGACACCCTTGTGAAATGCTGGGACGTCATGGGACACCATGACTCGGCAGCCCCCAGGCAGAGGAAAGATAGAAAAGTCCCTTGTCGTCAAGGCAATCAACTATGTTGAACCAAATGCCTCTTAGTTCATGCTTAAACATCATCTGTGGAGAGGATCCAACCACTGAACACACTTTGAGAACAAAACACATGAATCCTTCTTACCAAGGCTGGCATTAGCCTCAGAAATAGCCTTACTACATTAAGATTAATATGCACTGCCTTAATAACAATCCTTACATCACTCACCCTGAGAATACACTAAACTACAAAAAAAAAAGAGGCAACTGCTCCATTAAAAAGAATGAATAATAATAATAAAAAAATCCAAAAGCACAAATATGTGGAGTTTTTTCCTTAGCAAAGGGAGAAGCCTCTGAAAGACTCTGACTCATTTTACTTGCAAGGAATTTAGGTGCTATGAAAATGGGAATAAGAGTAATGCTCAAAGATAATCATTACATGTATAGGTGAGCAGCCAGTTCCCAACAGATTATTTCATTCCTTTTACTTGTTAGGAGATCAATAAACATTGTGGCTATTTATCTACCCATGACTTGGCCTGGATAAAGGCACTAAAAGCTTTCCCAGTTTTAGAGGTGGGAGAATAAATTGCCCAGGAAACCTAAAAGCACACATTGAGAAGCCCTGGTCAAACATGAAGTCTCTTATTCAAACACTGAATGGGAGTTTTAACCTCAGACTAAGATTGGAATGGTCACGGAAATGTGCCTACCTCCATTCTCCTCACATAGAGGCCTTAGTTAAGTACTTCATTTTTGCCTCAGTTTGCTGTTTTCAATGCAGTCTGAGATGTTAAAACATTTCAGCCCCAGAACACAGTCAAGAAGACTGAAAGTCAGATATGTCAGAATCTTCAAAACCTCCCAGGAATATTCTGCATGGTCGGAAAATGGGCGAGTCTTTGGGCTGAAAACTGACAGTAAAGACTGGAAAATAATTATTGGAAGAAAGAGGGCAAACACAGAATATTTTCCCTTGTCAGTTTTTTCCTGTTTTTACTCTGACAAGTCTTTGTTTCTGTATATTTTAAATATTCTAAGCATTAGCTTTTTTTCTCTTTACTTTTAGTTCAACTGTGCCTATAAGCCTTCCTCCTAGTTCTCCATTAGGCTCCAAAAACATCACCTCACTCCCTGTCTCTCCCATTTAGCCTTTCTCCAACCCTCCCTATGGTCTAATCAACAAGAGCTGGGATCTGTAAAGAGCATCTAGTTAGGAGACAGCAGGAGGAGGACAGGGACCATAAAAGTTATGACTCACCTGTCTTCTATCCGAACCCAGAGGTCATTGAACTGCCTCTGGCGATGGTGTCTGTGCTGCTTCTTGTGCCATTTCTTCTGCCTGCCAAACTCTTCCAGCTGGCTGATGCTATCTGGCAACAGCAGGTGAGGAGACAGGCTGTCTTCGTCCGTCTGCAGGGGCTTCAGGGAAGGAGACGTCAGTGGGACCTGCTCAGAAAGCTGGACAGCGGGCAGGGCTGTTGCTGAGGACCCTTCCAAGGCTGGGCTTGTCTTTGTTGTCCTTGAACTGCAAAACACAACATTTAAGCATTTGATGAATAAGCAAGGGACTGTGCTAAGAAAAAGTGAAAGCAGAGGACTACACTACTTGGTGGGTGCTCCTAATGCTAAGAAGGTGTACAAGGAGAAAGGCTTTTGCTCTGGGGCAGCAACTAAAGACAGCAGTGGCATTTCCTAGCAAGCTTTCAAATAAACACTGAACTGAAAAAGTGGGAAAAGGCAGTTGATACGCTATTGCTGTTTTCTGGCATTTTAATTACTTCTTACAGGCTTTAGAGCCTGTGGTAGGGGTCAACGTCACCTCCCCCGCTGGGCTGAAGGTTAAATGGCAAAACTGTGACTCTCTCTGAGGTAAACAGATACCTTAACAGAACAGGATCTTAAATTAATGAGATAACACCAGTTCCTTTCTTTTTTTTTTTCAACTTTGGATATCATCTGTGGAAAACAAGTCATTGTTTTGACTGCAACAATAATTATGCTTCTTCATCCGAGTTAGGACTGGTGACAGGGAAGCCCAGACTGATGACAGAAGCATGGTCTAACAGCTAGGCTGCTGGGATGGGATATGTGAGACCTGAACTCTAGCAGTTTTTGTATAAAGGAGAAATGAAGCGAAAAAGGGGGTAAATGACCTGTCCAAAGCCACCTTGAAACAATACTGCCAGAGCTCTTCACTCCTGTTTGAAATACTACCACCTCTTGCATCTGACTAGAACTATACAGAAAAAGGCCTTTTATTGTTTTCATCTTCTAGAGTTTCACTAATTTTAGCAAAAAGTCAATACTCTCCTTTGCTATGTGGCCATGCGAACTTACATTTGTAAGCTAAGACATCTAAACCAAAATCTAATAAACCAGTACTGACACAAAGTGATTTTTTTCCCCCTAACTTCAGTAGAAGTTCCTGTTTGGTCTTAATTGTAAGTGAGGAACTTTTTCTGTCTCTGGGATGGCCCAATGAGTTGTAGGTACAGAAAATGGAAGAGAATTACTAGGAGAAATGAAGCTGTGGTCTGCAAAACTATTTCTATTACATGGATGCTATGACTTTTATGACAGAAACAATTAAAGCCACGTGAAAAGTTTTGCCTCCTGAGTGAAACCAGTAAGACATTTTAATGAAAAAGTAATAAAAAATCCTAAACTTCATTGGTGACAATGTACAAAATGTGCTGCAAGTGAAACCACATGTTTCATTTATGGAACATTTTGTTCTCTTCCAAAAAAGTCAGAACTACTACTAATGGCAGCTTCTTTTCTTTTTGATTTTTTTGAAGTCCATTACAATAGCAGTCAAGATGGTCATCTCTATTTCAGCTGCATCATATTTCACCCAAAGGTCCTTCCAATAGCTATTGATAATTAATCGTTGCTACTACGAGACTCACTGGCAAAAACTACACTAACTTTGTCACTCACAGCCAACATTAATGAAGTTCTTCAGAGATCATACGACAGATATAGAAAAGAAAGACTCTTCTTTAAACTAATTCTAAAATTCTCCAAGGTCGCTTTCACTAATAAAAGACACAAGAAAATCCCCTATTTTTCCTTTTTTTTCAAGCATTCAGACTCTCAGTGAGTCCTTTTCAAACTCATTCATACTCACTCCATGCTCTATTTTACGTCACAGAGAGATCCGCTGGTTCTGGATTTTTTTCCCCATTAAGACTTTCTTCTGTGATTGATGTTGAGGATGAGTTTTCATCAGTGCAGCAACTTTCTTTGAGAGATCTTGGTGGTCTCCAAAGCCTTCAAGACTTCTTAGGCTGTGGCATAGACTCATGGCTGAAGCAAAGCCATCTCAAGTAAAAGGACTCAAGTAAAAGGAAAGGCTCTCATAGGTTTGCGTTGGATGGGTCCCTCAGGCCACAGCAGACAGTTCTTAATTTTTATCCAACCGTGACGGTGGATCAGTGAAGTATCAACATGCAAATGCAGCTATTTAGCAGCTTAGAAGATAACACAGTGTGAACTTGGACAGATGGGTTAGGCAGGTAGGAAGGACCTGGACCAAGCATCTACAAACACCATGTGGGTAACTGCAATGGCAGCAGGCAGCAGTGGGTGGCAAGAAAGCCCCAGCCTCATTGCCTGCTGCACTTATGCCAAAGCCACGGGAATACATGGTTGATACTGCCCAAAGACAGCTCGTTCTGGTACTGCTCTAGATACCTCTGCTCTTCACTGTGTGGTGTGAATTCACCCAGGTCTTCCTGCAACCCAGCCATCCATCTGCACACTGGGGAGAAGAGCACTACCCTGGCCACAAGGCTGCGGTGGGCTAAGAAGGCAAGAGCATGGAGCAGACATGAGAGCCCAAAGTAGACAAACAATGTGATCATCACAGCTGGAACTGAGCTGTTGCCAAGATTTCTGTTTCCATTGACTTTCTTCTCCTTGCGACCAAAACTGTGCGTTATGTTCTGATCAGTCAGTAATTCCCCGAGACGCTGAATGTAGGAGCAGCCCCCACATCAGCCCACATCTGCCAGCTCAAGGCTGGAGCTGCCATTTGGTTCTTTGAATGGTCTTAGAGACATCTGAACACATACTTTCCACCTTTTAACACCTACTATTTTGTTACATGTGTTTACCTTGCTCTGAGCTCCTAGTAAACTGGAACCAGTAGAGAAGTGTTTTTATGGGTTGAGATTTTAGAAACCACTTAAGACGACTGGCAGCTCACGTCTTATTAAAATTAATGAGTTTGGGCATCAAAATCCCAGTGGTGGCTTTGAAAGCTTCTAGCTTAATTGTTTCCACTACCATCACATCAGCCACAGGTTGTAAACTCGATATTTCAGAACATTCTTTGGGAAGAGAATGAATAAACACTGAAGAAACGTTAAAATGTTGTAACCTAAAGAGGGTTATAAACTAACCACTTGTACTTCAGAGTCCACGTAGAGGGAATAGCTCCACTGTGGCAACTGCATATTACATTTGGTTGATACTTGTTCCATTATTCCTGTACTACTAATAATTACCCCAAGACCTAGGAGGGACTGTTGAAGGCCGTATGTTGATGCATGCTTGCTTCTTTCAAAAAAACGAATTTTTTTTTAAACTGATTTAATAAATCTAGAGACCTGGTTGTTTTCAAATCTGATCATCATCCTACAGACATTCAACCAGAAGTAAAATAAAAACTTTTAATCCCACAGAATATGGATATTTAATCCAAATATATTGTAAGAATATTTAAAGATTTTAATTCAAAGTAAGTTAGACTTCCTATCAGAAGATAACTTTCCCATTGATTTCAGTAAAAATTTTATTAATACAAAGGGCTTGAATTTATTCACATTCTGGACCCTTCTCCCCCACCCCCCCAAAAAAAAAAAAAGGATGAAAACCTCCCATCTGCAATAGGATACCTGGACAATAGATCTCCCCATTGCATGAAGCTTTACTGTTAGAATCAACTGATCATTTCATGGACTATTTTGTGCCTTTCCTTTGGTCTCAGTCTCAATGCACTCTGTTAGCACAGCTGCACTGTATGAAACCATGGGGATATAATACACTTTTTTTTGCACTCCTTCACTACTGCTGAGACAGCTTTTCAAGATACATAGCTATTTTTAAAGCCAGAGAAAAAGCAGGGCTAGTTTTCAGTTTGTGAGGCCACAGCGCCTCTTCTGAAGAAAGAGTGAGAAAGTACCACTCAAATATCTTGGTCCACACAAAGATCTCAGAGATTTTTCATTAATAACTTGATAAACTCCAGGCTTAGAGGTTCCACCCATTTTTAAATCTACCTTTCCCATACAGGGTGGTCTTTAAGAAACTAAAAGTATTTCAGGCCCTTAGGTGGATTTTTCTCATCTCTGACCTTAATTTCCTTCCCTAAAGTTCTCTGTAGTAACAGAGTCCAAATAAGAAAACTTGGGAGTCTCGGCAAATACCCTATGTGGCTTGGTCCTAAGGTACAGAAAACAGAGTGAAAACAGGAAAACATTTATTCTCACTAGTTCTTGAAAATGCTTAATCCATAGATGAAGACCCCTGCGGTTTTGTTTAACTTCTAGTGAAATTTGCCATCCTTTTCTAATTCTTTTCAGGAATTAAAAGAACAAAACAAAACACGCAAGTAGTTTAGGCTGAGCTGTATGTTCAATTAGGCTGTCTCAGCATTTCTCTCTCTGCCTTGTGGTCTCTAGTGTCGCTCTGTGCTGGCACTGACAATAGAAACTGACTCATCATCGGGATTTGCTAGGGTTATTGAGTGGATCTGGTCAGAAAAAATGACATTAACATCATGAAGTCCTGTAATAGCTTCTTTTCATAATTCTCAGGCTTAAAATTGCCCAGGTCCCACTTTCATTCAACCCCAAGCCACCTGGCAGTCTGGCCATGCCTTTCTCCCTGCCCAGGCAAGCACCTTCCTACCCCTCACCATCAGGTATCCAATTTCTGCAGCTCAGAGGGCCGTGACCATCTCCGGGCTTGATAACCTCCTCTGTAGGGTGAATCAGAGCATCCACGTTTCGTTCCTGCTCTAAATGACCCTTGCGAATAGCCCACCTTTCCCCACCGGTGGAGGCTGTGTGGTGTTAGCACTACACCTTGCACTGCATCTCATCCCCACCAACAGAGATTTTCCCAAACACTGATTCATTGACAATTGTCTGAGGGTAGCATCGGGTAAGGCAGACCCCACTAACACCTCTGCCCACTGACCCTGCCAGCGTAATGCTAATAACATTTGGGGTGAGTCCCATCAAGTCTCCCCTGGACTTCAGCAGGGCCAGGAACTTGTCCTTGCTTTAGCTCATGAGAAAGGACATGCCTTTGCTGACCATACACATCTTCACACAACTAAATCATCAATCTATTTTTTCAGCGATCTTGCGGTAACGTTTCTGTTCCCTCAGATATGTGCAGAATCTTCTAAAATGCAAGTTTGCCAATTTGTTATTTGCATCTTGCCTTTGTAGCACGAGCAATGGAAAAGTTTTGCTCAGAAGACTGCCATGCTTTGCACGCGCTTCCAAGCACAGCAACATCGCTGAGGTTTTCTTGCTTCAATTTTCAGAACTGTCAGACAAGGAAAGATTTTGTTTCATCAAGAGAGAAGCTGTGGTGATAGCAAGGAATGTGTGATGTGGCAGCTTTATCCTTATGCCACCATTCTTGGGATGCACCCGGATGACAGCCAGACACAAAGTTAAGAACATTTTATTATAGACGGGTTCTCATGAATTCCAATTTGGGAGTCTTTGTCAAGGCAGGAATTCGTCAGTCCCTCGCACGCATCCTTGCTCCCCTTGCCACAGGCCACAGAGACATCTGCTTCTTGCTTTTTTTTCCTTACGCATGTCTCGGAGAGAGCAGTCATGCACACCCACAAGACGGGCACCAGAATGTCCTGTCCCACAAGAAGTTTCACATTTTTTTTTCTTTTCCACGCTAGGATGAAACTAAGATTTTCAAAGCTCTTGGGAAAGCAGCAAACAAAAGGAGAACAGAAAACCAGGCAGAAATCCTGACCCACCCCAGCATACCTTATAGGGCCTCTTACTAGTAATGTGAAGTATGGATTTAGGTCATGGTCTCTCACATAACCAGGTGACACCAGTGCATACCACCATGGACTTCATCTCCTTCAAGATGAAAGCATATATATATATATATACGTGTGTGTGTGTGTGTGTGTGTGTGAGAAATGTTTTTACTGCAAAAGAGAGTAACTCCAAAGAAGAGATCGGAGAATTGGATTCTCCCCATATCTAACTTACCTGAGCTGCTTCAGGTAAGTGCCATAAATTACTGAGGATGAATTTGGGCTCAAGGGACAGCAAAAGATAATGCCTGTGAAATCCCTGATTATTCACTCACCTGATTGGCTTAATTATAATGAGGTTATTTTATTTAGGATGCAGTTGCCTTATGCCTGCACACTAAAGTTAAAGCATTTCCATTTCTTAATAGAATTTGGAAAAAACATTGCTTTTTCATTTTTGCACCAGAGTCAACTACATCTCACGAGCAGTTACATTAGGTTAAGTAGTTAAATGAGATTACAGTCCACCCCAAACTTGGATGGTATCTCTGGACTCAGAATCCATGTCAGACTATTTCTCTGGGAAGAATCACTGCTGTTCAAGAACTGTATGGCCTTAGTTTAAAAGGGAATTTGGTCCTCAGTATACACACATATATATGCAAACCCTCAACTCTGTGCATAAATGAAGTGAAAAGCTTGTGAGGCCAAGATATTCCCACGGATGGTGAAGTTTTCCTTCCCAGTCTGAGAAACTATAAAATAAGAGCAGCAAAACTTCTGTTATCTATTCCATTTCATGAAAAGTGGAGCCGATCTAGGGCATAGGAGAAGAAATGCAAGCTTTCTGCAATTTGGGCGGTTGAATTTGCTGAAAAAAGAGAGGACAGCTGAAACATTTGTAGTGTGCCATTTACACATTTTCATATGAATTCTTTTATTTCAGAAAAGTCAAAATGTTTCATTTCAGCACTTTCAGAACAAAGCTTTTCATTTTTTTTTTAGTCTTCTGTTTTCAAAGACTTAAATGCTACAAAGTGGCCTTTTTGTTTAAAAATTGATCTCAATTAAAAAGAAAAACCCAACTAATAAATAAAAATGACAAACAAATGACAAAACCCAACCCCTGCTTCAAAAATGTCCTCAAAATGTTACAGTTCGGATTGCTCTGAACTTATTTCCCCTTCCTGACTTTTTGGTTCAATTCCTGAACTGAATAATCCTCTGTTCATGCATCTTTAGTATAAACTGCGTAAGCTGCACACTCCAGCCTCAGAAGATGGGCTGTGCCCACAGAGGAAAGATGGGTCAACCCTCCAGTCTTGCTTCCATCTCCCACACTAATAGCAAATAAGAACCTTCTCTGTTTGTGGCACACAAAGCTTCACCTCAGACTCTATTCCCTAAATCTTCACTGTCTTACTATCACCATACCAATTTAGTGCTAAGCTATTTCTGCCTGGGTAGTTTGGTTTAAGAAAAATATTCATAAAACAGCTGTCTTTGGTGCCTCACTGTCTTATGGAAGTTGTACTTAAAGCTCCCTGGACAGAATACCTATCCCATAGATCAAGATGGGCTCTTTTCTGCTCAAGCATCCTGGTTCAACATGGGACCATGCAGCTATGCAGCTGTCCTGGGATATCTGGCTCGTTCTGGAAGTCTACTTCATAGAGGAGAGAAAGGGCTTCACATTCAGATTACAACTCCTATATGCCCATGTACCATTGAAAGACTTGCCACATAGTGTTAACTGAAATGTTTCAGCATCTTCTAAAAATTTTTTGAGTGCTGANGTAGACTTATTACTGGGCAATGTAATCTCTGTTTCCTCTTTCTAAACTCTCTGATCTTTCTAAGTTTCTTTGAGGTGATGTCATATTAATTATACACAGCAGATTTTTCAGGTGCTAAAAATTAACTTCTATTGTTCAACAGGTTCTGCAAAGCATAAAATTCTTATCCAGTTCAGCCCAATCTGCAACACCAAGTTTCTTCAGGTCTCATTGTGACATTTCCAAAGTTTTGGTTTGGGCTTAGGTTTTGGGCCAGTTCTGATTCTACAGTGTATTTATGGTGGTTTGGGGAGCATCTGAGAAACTGCACGATGGTGACCAAATGCCACCATCTCATCTCAGCAGTTACGATCTCAGACTCCATTGACCGGAANTTGGTGCCTCACTGTCTTATGGAAGTTGTACTTAAAGCTCCCTGGACAGAATACCTATCCCATAGATCAAGATGGGCTCTTTTCTGCTCAAGCATCCTGGTTCAACATGGGACCATGCAGCTATGCAGCTGTCCTGGGATATCTGGCTCGTTCTGGAAGTCTACTTCATAGAGGAGAGAAAGGGCTTCACATTCAGATTACAACTCCTATATGCCCATGTACCATTGAAAGACTTGCCACATAGTGTTAACTGAAATGTTTCAGCATCTTCTAAAAATTTTTTGAGTGCTGACTTTGCAATGAATTGTCAGTATTTCTGCTTCCCCTCCCTGATTTTGGACAGAAACAAATGTTGGAGTATCAGCATTACCTCTGGGTTGAAAATCCTGACCTCTGTCCAAATTTGACAAGAATACACAGGCTTTCTGATGAATCTAAAGCGATGGCATTACACAAAAGAAGATTTTAGGGTCGCACTTTTATTGAACTGGAATATTTTCAAGCTTTATTCCACACATTTTTTCCTGTTATTGCTTGAAAACCATTAGTAACAAGAGTAAATATATTGCTCTTTCCTTTTAATAACTTTTAAACAAACACATATATATTGCTTTAATAAAGAACAATGGTAGACTTATTACTGGGCAATGTAATCTCTGTTTCCTCTTTCTAAACTCTCTGATCTTTCTAAGTTTCTTTGAGGTGATGTCATATTAATTATACACAGCAGATTTTTCAGGTGCTAAAAATTAACTTCTATTGTTCAACAGGTTCTGCAAAGCATAAAATTCTTATCCAGTTCAGCCCAATCTGCAACACCAAGTTTCTTCAGGTCTCATTGTGACATTTCCAAAGTTTTGGTTTGGGCTTAGGTTTTGGGCCAGTTCTGATTCTACAGTGTATTTATGGTGGTTTGGGGAGCATCTGAGAAACTGCACGATGGTGACCAAATGCCACCATCTCATCTCAGCAGTTACGATCTCAGACTCCATTGACCGGAAAGCAAGTCAAGGGCTGAACAAATCCTTTCTCCTCCAGCCGCCACAGTCAAACTAGAAATACTCACCGGAACTCATCTCTCTCCTACTTCCCGTTTTAAGTCAGCGGAGCTCCTGATGCTGGCTGGCTGCTCCTCTCTAGTCATCATCAGCTTTTGGGACACTGAGCTGTATAGCCATGCGTGAAGGCAGGTTTGCTAACTCAGTTACAAAACTATTCTCATCTCATGCATTGTTATTCCCAAACCATTCCCGACCTCGGTTTAAGCATAGAGGAGAAAGGGAGGATGCATTTGTTCCATCCCAGTAGTTGTCAACCAGACAGGTTTCAAGATTAGGAAGCTGACTGACAACCCCCCCACCTCCCCAAACTGGCTGCTCAATTTTGATTCCTCAATAGAATTACAGCTAATACACAACTGTTGTCCATATCTTACTTGTTTGCAATCCAAATTGAATTCTGCTCCCAGATTGTCTCCTTTGAGAATTGGTTTCCCTTCTCTGCTAGATCCTCCAGAGAGAAGAAACGTCTGCAGGAGTCCATATTTTCCATCACATCTTAAAAATAAACTCTCTGCAGAGCCATCAACTGAGCAAAGTACCAAATGCCTAGCTTGAGGGACTAAAACATTTTCACTGACTTCAGACAAACTAAGGGCAGATTATTCCGTGTATGCCTGGCACTGTTTCCTGCACTTCCCTCTGATGCTCTTGAAGCTAGCCCATGGGAGAGATGAGATACTGGGTGGATCACAAATCTGTACAAGCATGGCAACTTGTCTTCCTTAAGTACCTTCTTCAGTCCAGGCCCTTACAATTGCAAGATGACAGATAACGTAGGCACATAAGTAGCTGCTATCACTAGAAGGAGAGAGACATGGACCACTTAAACTGAGCAGCAGGCAGAAGTGTGGGACCAAAGAGCCTTAAGAAGACCATGCCTGCAAGAGATCCCACATCGCTGTTACACTGAATCCACTTTTCCTCTCTGTAGCTGACACTGTAAAACATCTGATCTGCTTAGCCATTGATGGCTGCTGAGCTAAAAAAAGGAACACAGAGCCAGTCTGCCTTTCTCCAGAATACTGTTATAGCCCATCAGCATTGTTTTTATCACAGGGCCTGAGTGTTTCCAAGAAAAGAACAAAACAGTTGTCAGAAACCCTATTCAGACAACACTTCAGCTTGTCTGTGGGCATTTTTACTGCACGGTAATGGACAGAGCCCTTGAAACATGATGAAGGCAGGAGAGTTCTTCCTCCAAACTCCACTTGCTTTAATGTCTAATGCTGTTCTATCAACTCTAATGTTAACGGACTTCACATAACGTCTCCCTACATATTGTCCTGGTTTCACTTGGGTTCTCTTTCTGTATTAACTCATACTGATGAAACTACTTGTACCAAATACTTATTTCTGCCTGACAAACTCATTCTTCATTAAAATTCTTCATTAATGAAACATGCACATTGCTGCTGAAACCTTAAGGAAGAAAAGAAGGTTTTATATGCTCTTTTTTGGTTGTTAATTGAACCCTGTGAGATTAGACCTTGAACTAGAGCTTGAATATCTAGGACGCATCTGAGGCCACAAGAAAGATTGATTTTTAATGAACTCAGGCAAATCTCACTGACCAGTTACAAACAACAGGGCCCAGGTCTTCTCCCCTTAAAACAGGAAAACTTGCACTGACCCCAGAAAACCTCTCCCCTTCATTTCAATGTCTATTATTATTATTTTTATTCGTACATTTATGAACCCCAGAAATAAACTATGCACACATTAAAGAGCACCGTCTCAGCAAGCTGACAAGTGAAGGGTATGAGACGATGACAGACAGATACAGCCAGAGCATCACGAGGATACAATGACATGGCACTCAACCGTACAAAAGTGAGAGCCTTTGCAGCCTCCCTGCCTGAACTCTGCTGTAGACCTCCTTGCAAAGGAGCTTTGGGGGCTCACCTGCTCCAGGGAGTTACCAGCACAGCTAAAAACGCAGGAGGAGGAGGGTCTGCGTAAGGGCAGTGCTTCCTTCCTCCTGCGTCTAACTGGTTAGCACTGGCCACCAGAAGTCACAGAGGTCTACTTAGGTCCCCTACTAACAGCCTCTGCTGAGAAAAGGGGAAGAAGAATGATGGGTCTTTGGAGCAATTCTGGTGCCAGTCATCTTCCAATGGAGGAAAGGGAGGGAATGTCCATGCATGGCTACCAGGGGCTTTCTGCTGGCCCAGCAGAAGAATAGGCCTGCTGGCTTCCTTGACCAGAGAGATATCAGGATCCTCAGGTGCCCTTCATGTAATTTCTGCAGATTTAATTTGTCAAAGAAAAATAATAAATTAGACTGGGGATTGGCAGTGGTTGAAACCTTCACTGGGGGTGCTTTGTGAACATGAATGACAAACGGCTCTAGTCACAAGCTTGAGCAGACCCAACTTCTACATAAGCTGTTTACACACACACACACAAACATACACAAAACCAGCGATCAAGCCCAGCTCTCCTCCCATGAAGAGAACCCCACATGGCAGTAAGTGAAAACCAGGAAAATTAAAACCACTTGTTCTGCTGCTCCCTAGAGCACAGTAAGTCAGCTAGGAAGCCTCCTCCCTCCATTGTATGTGCATGCGTGTTTTCTTAGTCTAGGTTTATTGGCTTGTTTGCCTGGAAATGCTTTATCTAAGTGCCAGTTGTTTGAGAGGGTATCACAGCCTAGTATTTGTAGCACTGCCTAGCTACTGAAAAGCATGTAATATCACAACTCTAACAGACGTCAGAGACTCATCAAAACTATGCCTGGCATCTGGCATGGGTTCTAGCAGTCACATTAGCTTCTTATCAGTATGCAAAGCTGGAACACACTGAGAGTGACCAAACTTCTCCTGACATGGTGCTGTAATCCAGCTCAAACTACAGAAAAGCCAATATTCCCTTGCTAGCAGAGGGCTTTTTATCTCAAAATCACTCTTCTATTCTCAGAATAATTTGGTAATTTAAAGTTGGGGGTTTTTAGTATACATTATTAAAGTGAGCTGTCTTCTCTATCCACGGAGAGTGCGCCCTCCTACCAACCTCATGGGATCAGGTTGTCTCTGCAACATGGCCCTGCACTGGAATACACACTTCATTTTCAAAGGGTCTGGAAGAGCAAGGGTTCAACGTCTATGCTTGCAACCTTCATCCAGGTTTTGCCACTGCTTCTTAATCCACACTCAATATCATTCCTTGCTAGTTTTCATGTAAGGGCTTCATCTCTTAATAAGTGAGGAATCCTCTCTGTCTCAGACCACCTTCCACTGTAAGGGTTTGATTCACAGCACAGGTCAGGGATACTGCCTTAGCCAAAAGAGCCCTTAGGGAGCCCCATTTTCTGCTGCGCTGTCTGCACAGTAGAGCTGAATTTATGTTTGTGTCAGACACAGACAGCCCTTGGCTTTTTTTTCTGCTGTTGTGGTCTACCCTGGCAGCTAAGATTAATCCTGGATAGGTGATTTCTCCATACCACAAGTGTGAGATTGACAGGCATGTATGAGGTGACACTAAGCCCAGAAACAGAAAGCCCATACAAATCTTCTACTTTCATCGGAAGCAGCTCCACACAGGAAACATCTATACAAGAAAGCGCTGAGAGAAGTGGGTGAGTCTCAAGCACTAGGAAGGAGACGCAGATGACCTCTGTGTCATGCTCCGCAGTGGCCAAGATGTGTCTCCTATTTATTCGGAGCAGCACAGTGCTGCCAGCGCTTTCACAGCTCTCCCGGCCTGAGCACTGCCCATCAAATCTCAATACAGGAGGGATCGCTCATTGGTTTAGGGGTTAGTAGTTTAACTAATGCTAAACTAGCTGTGCTGCATAGTTTCCCTCCGGGAGTTAAAGAACTCTTTATGCCCCAGTTTTCCATCCACCCATGGAGATAACTCCCCACCTCACATGAAGATAGTGAAAAGACATACAGCAAAGATTCAGAGACGCTGTGCTGGTGGGCCCACGTGAGCATTGTGGACAGATAGGTGTGGGCCAGACTGCAAAACTGCCACCTCATGCTGTTGAAATGCTGCCCACATAAGATGTTTTAATTAAAACCATGGAACAATTCATCTGACTCATCTCTCTGCAATGAGACTAAGTGCTTGGGGCTGCCCCACCAGGCCCACTGAGATGGAGATGTTGATTCTGAACAGAAGCAGAGGCTACCCAAGCAACGCTTTTTTCCTAAGCAAATGATGACACCTTGCACACAGGCCTGTCTGTCCCTCTGTCTCCTCCCTTCTCCAGTAAGACTCAATCTGACAGCCAGTTGTAACTGAATTATCCCAAGCCGCACAGAGATCAAAAAAGAGTGTATGTCCTTATTTATATGAAAATAAGCAGGAAGGAGTCAGGGTTTATGAGGAAAGGCTCAGGTATGAGCTCAACCCTTTCCTAGATACCAGAATCCAACGATTAGAAAACGCACAGGACCCCTAGACCTCATCAGGTCTCTCCTTTACAGACTGACCAGGGGTTTCTTGGAAAGAAAGAAGAAGAGAATAAAATCAGTCTCCTGCTCCATCATCTCAT
>VYZW01062197.1:318069-328228 GCA_013401315.1 Balaeniceps rex
AAAATAAGATGAGGAAAAAAAAAAAAATTTTTTTTTTTTTTTTTTTTTTAAGAAAAAGCTCAATTTTCTTCAAGTCTAAACCAGCTGTTCGCTTAGGTTAAAAAAACCCAACACGAGCAAGAACTGAAGTGAGGTCGCCTCCCAAGCATCTCCTCTGGTCTCTGTGTCAGACCACAGCAACAACTGAGCTGTGTCAGACCAACACAACAACAGGCTTCGTAGTTGCTTCAGACATTTCAAAACGAAGTCACTAGTCTAAGCTGGTCAGTCTCACTGGAGAGGACAGGCACCTCCACAGAGCAATTCATTCCAACATCTCAAATACCAGGTTTGGGAAGAACATAAGCCCTCTGTGCAATTCTCTCTCCATTGACCATGTGAGTTTAAATAGCTCCTCAGCATCTATCAGACATGGCACGATGGCCCACCAAGCTACCCTACCACTGCCCAGAAGCTCCTGAACGCTGCACAGAGCCCATCCTTCCTCCCCATCCTTCCCTCTTTTGCCCTGTCCCCCACCTTTCTTGCCATGCCAGAGTTTGCAAGGGAGGGGGAGCTGTGTTGATCTGTGCTAGACAATGTACTCTGGTTGGTTATAGGGCCTTTTGGACTATTTCATATTCTAGCTTTACTTACACGGCATTAGAGGAGTTTTCCACAGAGAGAAGGTCCAACAGAAGATGACCCTTTCAGTACATTCTTAAAGAAAGAACTCACTGGATATTAAGGATCCAAGTTTAAAGGGCAGAGCGAGGTGGATCAGTAGCTCACAACATCCTCTTACCTCAGCCCAGTATGTTTGAGATATGATGAATTCAATCCCTTCCTGACTATGCTAAGGAAAAAGTCCCTTGGGGGTAAACAACAAAGCCTACAGATTTGAGGTGTTTATTTTCTAAAATGTATTTGTTGCATTTGCTGGTATAAGCTGGAACAACTTACCAGGACAAAAAATCCATAGGAGGAAGATGACATGGGTAGAGCTGAAGTAAAGGTTTGCCTGTTATTTTGTCCCCAGGTTTTACTGTGAGTGAAGACAGGGCTTGCTCAGTCTAAGATATTGCATGGAGGATGGTTATCGGCATTTTCCCCTATAGCAGAATGCCATGACTACATGGGATTTTCTTTTTTTTTTTTTAATTTTTTTTTAAGGTGCATGCTCCTCACTGAATCATGTTGTTGGGAACACACCTTTCTACACAAAGATGTGATGTAAGGTGTGACTGGAGGTGGGTGCCAGCCATAGAGTTGTGTGACAGAGAACATGTCTATGTACCTCATGTGATCCTCTCCAATGTCCAGGGCCAATATACAAAATCTTGGGAACTTTACCGATCCCCAGCACTGCAGCAGGAGACAAGGAGATGAGTCTGAGAAAAATCTAGAGAAAACCCAGCATCTCCAAGAGTCTTCTCAGGGTTCTGAGACATCTCTGAGACTGGCCCAACCAGCTAGGACCATCAGGTCACCTAAGTGCAGATGGTCTGGTATGAAATGCACTGTCTTTATGTACAATATTGTTTATCAGTTGTCATCAACACCTCAAGCGGTAAGGAAATCAGTAAGGAAATCCAGACTCTCTTTTTTTGCCCAAGGTGCCTCATTAGTGTGCTTGCAGCCTTGCTGAAGTAGACAACACACTCCCATCTGAACCAAAGTTATCAGCTCTTTTCATGTAAGCCACTGCCGGGCCTCCCGGACAGCCGCCACAGTAAAGTCCCGACAGCTGGTGCTAGGCAGGTAGCCTCTGAGCGAAGTGTTTCATATCCCATCGCAAATCCCCTGAGCCATCCTGAACTAGTCTGGAATGCACACGGACCTGCTTGCCAAAGCCAGGCAAGGGTTGGGGTAGGAGGAAGAAAACTTGTTTCCATACCTCCCTGCTCCATGCTCCTACTTTGCAAAGAAGGTAACTGAATGTGTTACTAAAACACCTACAATGACTCGATGGAGTCCGAGCTCAGGGCAGCTTTGAGCCTTGGAAAGCTCCTTGGTCAGCAAACTCGCTTTTTGCATGCAGAGTATCTCATTGAACTTGTGGAGACATTTCTGAGGCATGGCCCAGCAAGGACCAGATCTTGTGGGACCTCAGCTTTTCTTAGGACACAGCCAGTACTATGAAACGCAGCATCTTTGCCTGCCTTAGGCAAAGGCTTCTGGTAGGTAATAAGGATGTACTTGGTAGCTTGCTGTAGGAAATAAATAGTGGTGAGGACCCTGGTATATCATTGCAGGCTCTGGGAATGAGAAGTTTAGTGATTTCCAGAGCTGGACTATTGAGTTTGTCTGATCCCTTTTTGGCCTCACGGATGCATTTGGCTTCTCACAATATCCTGTGGCTGCAATGTAATTATGCATGGTGTGAAACAGCACTTCCCTGTGTTTATTTTGAACCTGCCCACTGATCATTTAATTAGGCTCCCCCCAGTTCCTCCAGTTTGCACAACTCTAAACTGAATTAAAAAAAAAAATGGTAATCTTGCTCTTGTGTGAGATTAAACCATGCCAAGAAAGTTAGTTGGGGGCAATGTCTGTAAAATCTGTGAAATTACTTCAAAAGACTACAAGACAGGCTGCCATTTTCTGTTTGAAAATGAGTATGAAAACCACAAATCAAAGCTCCCGGTTGACAGGACATGGATCCTTGCTTGTTCTTTTTGGTTTTGACCTCACAGTCAATTATTTTACAGACTACACTGGTTTCTTCATCTTTTCCAGGAGCCCCTTTCTGGTGCTTTATTTGGATTGTGGATTTCTCACAAGTGAAAAACGTGGTGATGCCATAGCACAAAACACAGTGGTTCCTCAGCAAGTTGCTGGCTCCCTAAAGTTTATGGACACAGGACAAACTCTGTGCTGGAAAGAACTGATGCTTTCTAGCCTGCTTCTCAAGCAGTGCCCTGCTGGCATAGGAAAATGGAAGCCATTTTACCAGACCTTTAAAAGAAAAAAAAGGCAACTCTTCAAGAAAACCAAAACCTAGCCTCCTTAGTGTCTTTTTAAATATAAAAGCTTCACATTCTTAAGACTGTCAATGGTTCGTGCTTTTCCCAGAAAAATCCAGCTGGCCACTGGATGTCACTGTTGTTGCAGAAAAACACACCAGAAAGTTCACAAATCAGGCTGTGAGTAAGGTGAGGTGAAGTCACCCAAACCTGGAAATGGCCTTTTCTTTCAGTTAACCAGCAGAGCGCCGGTGGCACTTGGAGGCTGCCCTGCCAGTGAGAACAACTGGAGGCAAGGTGCACTCAATGGTGCTGAGGTCTCCGTTACTATCTGAAGGCAAGTCCTCCATGGAGCTCATGGACCCTGACTCACCTGTGCAGAGATGTGTGTCCCTTCTTCTTGCTAGCTCCCCTCTAGTTTTGCCAAGATATGTCCCCATTGAGCCCCTGGGTCTGCACGACACATCCAACCTGGTCTCCAGTTTGGACTCAACCCTCTCTCTCCTGCCATATAGCAGAGCACACTGCAGCAAGCACATTTCCAAGATTGTCCTTGATCATGGATTAAAAGCAGTTACATGTAGTTTAACTCTGTGGTTTTAACTGGTGCTGCTAAAAGGGCAGTTTAGCATTGTTGCACGACTTTCAAGGTTTGAGCTACTATCTCCATCAAAAACAGCTTTGTGTTATGTAGATCATAGAATCATAAAATGCTTTGGGTTGGAAGGGACCTTTAGAGGTCATCTAGTCCAATCCCCCTGCAGTGAGCAGGGACATCATCAACTAGATCAGGTTGCTCAGAGCCCCGTCCAACCTGACCTTAAAGGTTTCTAGGGATGGGACCTCCACTACCTCTCTGGGCAACCTGTTCCAGTGCTTCACCACCCTCATTGTAAAAAATGTTTTCCTTATATCCAGTCTAAATCTCCCCTCCTTTAGTTTAAAACCATTAGTCCTTGTCCTGTCACAACAGGCCTTGCTAAAAAGACTGTCCCCATCTTTCCTATAGACCCCCTTTAAGTACTGAAAGGCCGCAATAAGGTCTCCCCGCAGCCTTCTCTTCTCCAGGCTGAACAGCCCCAACTCTCTCAGCCTGTCCTCGTAGGAGAGGTGTTCCAGCCCTCAGATCATTTTTGTGGCCCATTTGCCACCTCTGAATTACACCAGGCATCTCCAAATCCACTCAGCCACACAGAGGAAACCTGCCCTAAAAGACCTTCCTGAACCTTTTAATTCAGCTATGGATGCCTTTGTACCATCATGGTGAGCCTCGCCAGTGCAGGCAATGGACTTTTTCAAGGAGTGTTTTGAGGCTGTAGGCTGAGGCCCTTCTTTCTGTGAAAGGAGGAGAAACAAGTCCCAGGAGTCCACAAAACCCTTTCAGATTGGGGTCACCAGGTGCAGATGGTGCTGCTGTGGCATTTCAGAGGTGTTAAACTAGGACTTGCTTCCCACCTTACACTCCAAGCTCAAGGCTTGCTGCTTGATTCATGCCTACTCTAACACCAGGAAGCAAACCCACAAAACAAGGCAGATCAAAACAACGAACTATTGCCCCTGAGGAGAGAAGGAAGGCAAGAACACGCTGCAGACATTTGTTAAGCTGCTTAATATGGTGTTGCAAGACTCTCAGATACATGTGGTGTGGGAAGAGATCTAGAGTACCTACATCTGGAGATCTGTCTCTTTTGAAGTGCAAAGCATGCCCAAGGCTGTGGAATAACAGAAAACTGGGCTAGAAAGTACCCATTTTAGTCTATCTAAATGTAATAAATCAGGATCAACTCTGCCTGGGCATGATGGATCAGATCAGCTTTGACCCTAAAAAACCAGGTATAAATTAGAAAAAGTGTCCATAGGACACTTTGACTGCAATATTTTTAAAGCATTAGAGGAGATTGCTTAGCTGTGTCTTTTCTTTATTATTTTTTCTTTCTTTAAAAGCAAAACAGAAGAAAGAAACACTTTGGGAAGGATGGACAGCCCTTTGGCTAAAGGTCCTGTGGTGGAAGGAGTCGGGGTTTCTAGCCAGTAATGGCAAAGGCTCTACTAGGAGGGCCAGTAAATTTTATCTGTCAAAGAGACCATCTGTGTAGTGGGAAAAGAACAGAAAATAGTCCTGCGGTATTTAGAGATTTTCAGCTGTAAAGGTCTTGTATGAATACAAACAGTGGTCGCTCCCAAGCTCATACGCCACATCTCTTGGACACTGCCTGTCAACCCAACAGTGATGAGCTCCATCCTGCAAATACTTCCATTCATAAGCTACTTTGTGCGTGCAAACAGTCATATCACACCTCCACATCCCCGTGCACAAAGGATACTTTGCTCACAGATGTTAAATTTAATTGACATGGAAAACTGTATTCCTTAAGTACTAATTTGTACATGCTATGCCTGCAGAGAAGTTCTTTTTATTACAAATTTATTCCTAATTAGACTATCAAATGTGTATCTACATTCCACTCATTACTATTTATCTTTGTGAATTCCACCCACACAGATCTATTCTCAGCCACATGGCCAAACATCCTGACTAACTTCAATTTAGTTTTTTTCTGTATAAATGTATAAACACCCAGATTTTCTATATACAACCATGTTTCAAGCAAGCAGAAATATTTGATTTGAATCACCACTGCATTACTCTGGTTTTACACTGGTATAAACACTAGTGGTTTTCACTGTTATCTCCTGCTGCCCAGCTGTGAACACTGGGGAAAAGGAGCAACAATGAAGATAAGCACATTTTATCTGAATCTCTCTCTCATAATACTGGCCCAGTGAGCAGACTTCTAGTGAAACCAAGAAGAGGGAGAGTCAGTGATCCTGTTAGTTTTCCATGACATAGCTGTCCTCTCTGACACATGGTCACATCCAAAAGTTGAGTAAGTTATTATGGAAGTTTAGAAACCTCAAAATATACACAACAGATTTTGAAAAACATTGTGGTTACGTGGGTTCAAGCATGCTTGAGGAATATGTTAAAATCCAAGCAAACAATCTACGCCTTCGCCCCCTTTCTATTAACACGAGTGTGCGTACACATCACCAAGCTTGCATTGCAATTTGTAGCTCTGTTTTTCATAGCCTTCATTAAAGAATAACAGCCCCTGTTTGAGTATCACGAGGCAAAATTGTTCGCACATGTGGACCAAATAGACACACCAAGGCTGCACCCTTATGGTTTCTGAGTGACAAGCTTAATAAGATTACGCTTGATCTTTCTCTTAATAAAGCTGGATGACATTCAAGCAAAGCCTGGGTTTTGTTTTAATGGTACATTAAGGGAATCCAGAGTTTGGCACAGCTGGAGGCCTGAACCATCGAACAAAACTTGGCACTGCCAGCATTCCCTTATGATCTCAGACCTCACATAATGAATATTTATATCTATTTATACACACATGCACATATATTAAATACCTATCATTAGCTGGTCAAGGTCAATGCTCTGGGTAACAGAGCTGGATGTAATACCAAGAATGATGATGGTTCTTTTTTTCTTGTGTTATGAATCACACAAATTAAGCAACCCACAGTTTATAGAGTCTGCAACATGATGGACTGCTTTTAAACCACACATACCAAAAGGAAGGAGAACAACTCCGAGAAATAACAAAAGCAAGAGAAGTGTCATCACCTTACTGTTTAAACCTGAACACAGCAGAACACAGAGACTCCTGCTTAACTTTAATAACACCAGCAGCCTTAGCCGACTCCAGGGGAAGCAGTCATTTGCTTGAGATAAGTCAGGGCTCGCGTGTTTTGAAGCACTATGGGTTAGAAGCTAAATAGTGTTAGCTGAGTCACACTGATTTAAACCATCATTGCAAGATTACAAACCAAGACTACAAAAGACAGAACAGGGAAGATATAATACTGAATTTTTATTTTGAAAAAGAAAAAAAAAAGAAAGAAAAATAACCCTTCCCAGATTAAGACTTTATTTTGGAAAAGGAAAACTTCCTCAGGGACAAACTGAGCAGTCCCATCTTCTCTTTCCCTCATCTGTCGGCTGTTTTACTAAGGCTACAGCTATGCCTCTGCGTGTGCTCAGGCTGTGTCTGTGCATATGTACCAGTCCTACAGATAAGTCAGTGGGTCTCAGGCTTAAACAGGGAGTTCACGATGGAGCTGGGAACTGGATGAACATGCGGCAGGGATGGTTTAGACTGTGTAATTTATCTGCCAAAAAATTCATTTTTGGAATAACCAAAACAGTTCCCAAATTACATTTGCTGAGGAATACTGACGAGGAATTTAAGACCACTGAAATACTGTCTTTTGCTGTTTCCAAAACAAACCAAACAAAACAAAAATCACGGTTTTATTTCAAAGCATTCAGAAATAATTTACTGAAATGTAATATATGTACATTTTATTTCAAAAAGAACACAAACATGGACATTAAATTAAACAATTAAACACTTTGCACACCCTGAATTTTCTTCCAGGCTTGTTTTGGTGAGAAAATGAAAACAGTTTTGTTCGGCATTGACCCAATATAACTTTCCCTTCAATCACCTGGTTCAGCCAACAAAGCAAGACACAAATCATTTCCACTGCTCTAGACTGAGCCCAGGTCTCTTAATGCGGATGAATTCCCAATCCTCAGCCTCTCTCTTTCCCTCGAGATCTACAGGCAGTACCTTAAAGCCTGACATGGTGGTGGGACCTTCCCTGGCTGTTAAGGACATATCTATGGACAAGTGGTTCATGCTAAGGCCAACTCAATGTGTGACCATGGAGAAGTGGGCCAGGGTGGGTGCTTGGCAAAGCCAAAAAAACAAACAAACAAAATCTTTACAGAGTCCCATCTTCTTCCCTTAAAATCAATAACAAGACTCCCATTGAATTCAAGATTGCTGATCAGAGCTTTATGCTACAGAAAAGTACATGGGGAAACTGTGCTTCCTTCTGTCTTCAACTCAAAGCACTTGATTTCCCTTCTAGGGCTACGTACCTGTCCAGCCTAGCTCTCTATTCTTATTTACAATGCTTAGAAGTTTCCCCTTGTGTCCAATCTGATCAGAAGCTTGCTGAAATCAATAGAAAAATGCCTAGAGGGCATCTCCTGTGGAATCTGTGGTCCTTGCTTTCAGCTGGTTTGAAGATGACAGAGCTCCAGAGCACTGAGCACATGCATTTAGAGGTGAGCAGAACGTGAACAAGGCAAGATCCTCTTGCCTAAACAGACGGCCATGCTAATAAGTAAAAGCACTAAGAGAATAAGCATTCTTGGAGGAATTCAGCCAATAATTATCTGCTTCAATAATTATCTGCTCCCTTCACTGGATGAAACCAAGATCATCCTTGACTGAAATAAGAAATTCACTGCCGGCCCTATTGGCATTTTTGTGTCCAAAACTTACAGTACTTTTCATCCCACCAAACTCCACCTATAAAGCTCTCACACTACATTTTGGCTGACTATTCTGGGCTATTATATAAGCCCTTTGGCACTGGCCTGTCCCAGATTTCTCCGAACCTCCACACTTTTTCTCACAGCCAAGTTTCTGCAGGAAACAAAACACTTTTCATTGAGGCCAATTAGCTCAAGAACGTCAGAAGAAAAAAAAAATCAAAAGGCTTTGGGTCAGTGACAAGAGCAATACAGAGGCCAAGAAAATGAAAGGGACTTGTTCTGAAAATATTTTTTACTATGTCAGAGCTAATTCCCAACAGAGTGAAACAAGAACATTCCTAGAGAGATTCGAGATCTGTCATGAATTCCCGAGGCACATTAAGAAGTCTCACTTTCCCCCGCTGTCTCTCCTTTCCGAGGTACATCATGGGGCTCCAGAAAGAGGATGATAAGTCAAGAGATCTGTACAGTGGTCCCAGGCATTCAAAGTCACAATGAACTATGGGTTGGGGAATCCTACAGTAATGCTCTCCAAAGTTTCTCTCTCTCTCTCTCTTTTTTTTTTTTTTTNACCTTCCCTGGCTGTTAAGGACATATCTATGGACAAGTGGTTCATGCTAAGGCCAACTCAATGTGTGACCATGGAGAAGTGGGCCAGGGTGGGTGCTTGGCAAAGCCAAAAAAACAAACAAACAAAATCTTTACAGAGTCCCATCTTCTTCCCTTAAAATCAATAACAAGACTCCCATTGAATTCAAGATTGCTGATCAGAGCTTTATGCTACAGAAAAGTACATGGGGAAACTGTGCTTCCTTCTGTCTTCAACTCAAAGCACTTGATTTCCCTTCTAGGGCTACGTACCTGTCCAGCCTAGCTCTCTATTCTTATTTACAATGCTTAGAAGTTTCCCCTTGTGTCCAATCTGATCAGAAGCTTGCTGAAATCAATAGAAAAATGCCTAGAGGGCATCTCCTGTGGAATCTGTGGTCCTTGCTTTCAGCTGGTTTGAAGATGACAGAGCTCCAGAGCACTGAGCACATGCATTTAGAGGTGAGCAGAACGTGAACAAGGCAAGATCCTCTTGCCTAAACAGACGGCCATGCTAATAAGTAAAAGCACTAAGAGAATAAGCATTCTTGGAGGAATTCAGCCAATAATTATCTGCTTCAATAATTATCTGCTCCCTTCACTGGATGAAACCAAGATCATCCTTGACTGAAATAAGAAATTCACTGCCGGCCCTATTGGCATTTTTGTGTCCAAAACTTACAGTACTTTTCATCCCACCAAACTCCACCTATAAAGCTCTCACACTACATTTTGGCTGACTATTCTGGGCTATTATATAAGCCCTTTGGCACTGGCCTGTCCCAGATTTCTCCGAACCTCCACACTTTTTCTCACAGCCAAGTTTCTGCAGGAAACAAAACACTTTTCATTGAGGCCAATTAGCTCAAGAACGTCAGAAGAAAAAAAAAATCAAAAGGCTTTGGGTCAGTGACAAGAGCAATACAGAGGCCAAGAAAATGAAAGGGACTTGTTCTGAAAATATTTTTTACTATGTCAGAGCTAATTCCCAACAGAGTGAAACAAGAACATTCCTAGAGAGATTCGAGATCTGTCATGAATTCCCGAGGCACATTAAGAAGTCTCACTTTCCCCCGCTGTCTCTCCTTTCCGAGGTACATCATGGGGCTCCAGAAAGAGGATGATAAGTCAAGAGATCTGTACAGTGGTCCCAGGCATTCAAAGTCACAATGAACTATGGGTTGGGGAATCCTACAGTAATGCTCTCCAAAGTTTCTCTCTCTCTCTCTCTTTTTTTTTTTTTTTTTTTTTAAGTTTC
>VYZW01062197.1:328250-340265 GCA_013401315.1 Balaeniceps rex
GGTTGAGATATTGGGACTGCTTCTCTCAAGAAACACTCACTTGATTTCCTTGCAAAGTTACTGGGTCTGTGACCCTGCTGCCCCATCTTTAGAAGAAGCATACTCCTCCCAGGAGGACGTACTTGTCCCATTACATGCCTGTATACGGATAAAATTACTGATGACTGAACTTTGGAATGAGCTTCAGGATATCACAACCACTGCCTTTCCCACCATCACCACAATGCTCAGCATCGACTCCACGGCCAGGATGAGGAGCCCCACCAGAGCAGCAGACACCTCTTTTGTCCATGCTTGTAGACATCAGATCCACAGACTCGTTGGTATTAGAACCGAAGCTCACATTTCAAATTGTTTGAAGTATTAATTCAAACGATATCAGTCTTAGAGGGCCCAAGGCTGCTATTGGGGGAAAAGAACATCATTGTTTTTCAGCTGAGCTTTATTTAATGATGGACTTTGCACATCCTAATCTCTTTGGAAAATAAATGCCACGTGGCATCATAATATACTGAACAAAGGATAGTCAGGCTCCCAGCAAATAATTCATAATGACATCTTTTGGGTTAGTTTTTATGGCGCTCTTTGTAGGACAATGCTGCGAGTTGATCTTGAATATTTCACCATGAGAACAAAATATTCCTCCCGACATCTAGCTCTGTGTTCACGGGTTCATTTTTTCTGATGATTAATTCTGAGTTCATGCAGAGTGTGTTCAAGATTACACGGATTCACATTCAGTTGACCATATCTGAGAGGATTATTTTAGTGTGCCCCAGTTTATGGCCCATGAAACATGATCCCTCTTGTCTCTCTGTTTCTCTCACTCTGCCAGCAGTATTATTCTAACAACCAGTACTGGGAACGCATATTATCAGGATAACAGCGGAAACCAGCTATTTTTCTCTATGAAAACCAGCTCTCATTCAGTGCCTTACACTTGCTCTGCTCTCAGTGCCAACAGCCAAACAGAACCCGTCAAAACGTCAAAATGTTTTGAGGGAAATGCCCTTTAGACTAAATCGACATTTCAGGTTTGCCACAGACATGATCATTTTTGGTGCATCTAGCACATATTACTGCCATTACTAGTGATACTAACTTGAACAAGACAAAGCATAGTGGAAACACCCTGATGCCAACTGAAGCCGTTGCTTGTGTCTCTCTGAAGAGCTGTAACCCACATTGCCTACACTGGAAGATGTTTCCATCTCTACCCAAGAGACCAGTACCAGCAGTGCAGCGTTGATCCTGGCATACAGCAGGCAGACGTGCTGTGTAATAGTTTTGGCAATGTCTGACCATCTTTCCTACCATGGTAACATTATCTTGAGCCACCTGCCAGCTGGCCTGAACAGTGCTTCATGCACGAAATGCGGAGGAGCTTTCAACTGACAACACCCTGTAAATTATACATAGCAATATACTTTCACGTGCAGCCCCCAAAGATTTCAAAGCAGTTTAAGGACAGAAATTAGGGTCCAATGCTGTGACCCTTACTTAACAAGTGTGAGCTAATTAGAAAGCTGTCCTATTGAAATAAGCAGAGTTGCTCACAGAAGTCTGTTTAATGTGCAGCCGCGCAATTTGAAAAAAAAAAAAAAAAATTATACTGTGGTTGTCTCTCAAAGCCACAGCCCAACCATATCTCCAGGTGTTATACTAAAGGAACTGAAACATGGAGTGTTCCTATTCCAGAAAACCCTGTTGCTGGTCAGTAACACAGTTACTTTGGAACAAACCATTTTTCCAGATTTGCAGGCAACCTACAATATACTTATGTTCTGTTAATTAGCCTAAATTCACACAACTCAATAGCTGAACCAGAGCTTCTGCTGCATACAACTCTGCCTCAACCAACAGGCAGTGCAACTTGCTCATGAGAAAGGAGGATTTGAACTATAACCTTAGAAGTGAAATCCCCATAGCAATGAACCGCATTAAGCTACTGTTTTTCAGGATCATTACTGCTGTGACCAGAGCTGCTGGGATTCTCTTTTGGCATTATCATGCATCCCTTCCATCCTGTGTCACTGCGACTGCACGCAGAAAGCAGAGGTTATATACACCGTTTTATTCCAACAGAGAGTGCCTTTCACAACCCCTCAGCAATTTTATTTTTCTTTGACTGATGCTGTCAACACGTTATCTGAAGTCTACCTCTGAGTGCAAAAGCTCAGTGAGAGTGTTTGCATTGCACTTGTGCGTTACGCTACACCCATGCTCGGGCACCCTCTGCCCCATCACTCACCGGTCCCACTTTCTGATCACTTGACTGCCATTTGGATGAAGCCCAACTCCAGGCCTCTGTGAGCGCAGAACACAGTCAAAGAAGGAAAGATAGTTCTTTCAGTTCAGTTTTCAGCTACATTCAATGAGGTGTGTGTTTATTGCTTCTTTCTTGAAAATAGAGCTTTCCTGTAAATACTATGCTTACGGGAAAGATCAGATCCCACGATTTTTTCGCTCATTACAGGGAACTGCAATATGTTCTCTGCAGCACACTTCTTTTTGCAAACGAAGACAGGAGTAAGACTATCTTCCAGTAACTAATAAATACAACACATTTTCTTTATAAAAAGATCCTCAGTACAGTACTACTATGCAGTAGCAAACTAAGCTTCCTTTCCATTATTGTCTCTAAGTGTAATTATTATAGTTGATATATTCAGAATACCCTTTAGCTGATCACAGAAAAGGCAAAGTACCTTAACCTTGACTAGCTGACAGTCTATGACTGTGAGCAGCAAGGAATAATCTGTCATCTGGATTTAAAGGGGGAAAAGCATCCCATCCAATTTTTCAGGAAAGAATTTGGCCAGGACATTAGAGCAAAGGAGTCTCTTTGGAAAGCGTGCTACTGAACCATTAGTCACTGCAACCCCTGCCCAAAGCTCCTGAGTCACCGCAAAAGAGAGGACCTCACCGTCCCCTGACAGTGTGCGGGGAAACGGCCAGCGTGGATGCATGAGGTAGAGAATTTCTCCTGAGCTGCCAACAACTCCCCCAGCACCTGGTTTTCTCTGCTGTGGCCTTGTTCCATCCGTGGCTTGTGCCAGCCAACAGCAGTTAGTGAACAGCATTAAAGACCGCTTGCCAGCCCGTGGCAACGGGACAGCAGAAGAGAGATGTGAGGATGGGACTGCCACAACAGGGATCAGTTTCCTTTCCAATGTTGAGCTCCTTTTCCATAACGCTGTTTTGCTGTATTCAGCATCCAGTACCTTGATCCTGAAAACTCAGAATATTAACAATTCCACATTCACACAAATGCAGATGTACTACACACACAGATATACAAGTACGAATATATTTTCCTGTAGAGGAAATATGATATTTATGCTTTATAAGATGAACAAGGAGAATAGAAAACCAAGAATTCTGGGCTATCACCCAAACCACACAGCTTTGAAATCAGTGGTGCGTTAAAAAAAACCCCAACATAAAACCCCCCAAACCAACAAAAAACCCCACAACAAAAAACCCCCTATGCTTCCTTCCAAGAAAAGTGTCTAAATTTCCAATCTGTTTATGACTGATGTCTACCCACAAGAGACTAAAATCTGGGCTGGATGAGACTGGACTGGCATAGAACATCAAAAACATCTCCTTCCTGAACTGGGGAACAATACTGTAAGTGTCTGTACACAGAGGCAGACTGGGTGTTGCAGAACTTTTTCCCCAAACTGTTATATCTGCTTTTAATTTCCAATGCATCAGCGAACACATCTGTGGGTTACTACTCTTCCAGACCAATCCTCTTTATTTTTTTATTCTCAGAACTCATCTCTCTTTTCCCAACACCTGCTCACTGCTTCCTCTGAAATACAGTTCAGAAGTATTCAAGTACTCAGAAGTATTCAAATTTCTTTCTCTGGAAGAGGCTCTTCTTAGCTCTAGCTTTAATTAAATTGCATTATATGTGAGGTAGAAACAGGTGAATTAAAAAAATATAGTAACTAAGGCAACTATGACTCTCTAACAGAGAAAAGTAGGATGCACAGTGATCTCCAAAGGCTGGAGGTAGCTGAGCAACGTGATAAATACAGTTCTGCACAGAAACAGTACCCAGATTATAGAAGTACAACTGCAATATATCTCCAACTGCCCCAGTCTTACCTGAGTATCTAACTCTAAGAGCCTCTACTACTATTACTGTAATTTCTCTGGAAAGCTTAGTTACTGCCTACCACAACGGAAATAGTCCTCAGTATCAGCTAGATCTTTTTGTACCTTCAGCTTTCAGCCAAGGAATTGCTTATGTGAATCCTCCCTAGGTCACAGATCCGACGAGGCATTAAAAATGGACCTAAATTGCAAATGCCATCACTTCCCACTTCCAGACTACGGGCGCCAACCCGGAGGCCAGGTTTGGAGCAAGCCTGGTCTGTACCCCGGGAGCTCTGAGGGAACATCATCTGCTACTTGCATCCTGCTACTGTTTTTAGACTTAACGACAAAGCCATCACGGAGTTGTTTTTACTCTGTGGTAATGCAGAGCTGACGCCACAGGTGTGCTGGAGTGTCTGAGCAGAGACAAACTCCTGCTAATGGCTTGTTCTTTCGTCTGTGCTTGATTGATGATGCTAGTTCAAACGCTTCTTCAGTCAGGACACGAGGCTGGGTCTGCATGAAGAAATGAACTGCCGTTTCACCTACCAGTCATCGCTGGGATTATTGCCCAAGACCTGGCAGCCTCTAGATCAGAGCTAGGACTTGCTGGTGGGGAGGTCTCCATGGAGGACAGCATTACTGCTTAGCTCCCTGCCACCTTCCTTAATGCAGTCTCCAAACATTAGTGTGGCATTCATGTTTTTCATAGCAGAGGAGGGAATTGTACCACCCTTATTTACCAATGGGACTCTAAAGCATAAACAAGCTAAAAACTTGTCCCAAGACCAACAGGTGGCCAGTAGCAGAGCACAAATATGAAAATAGATCTCCTGAGACTGATGGCCATGTCTTGAGCTCTCAGAGCATGCTTTGCACGCTCAGATGAAGCATGGCCTGATAACGTTATGTATGACTGTTTCCCTACTTATGCTGAGGCCTTTCATCTACGAGACTTCACAGCTCTCGCTGCCCTGTGTTTAACCTTGTGCTAAGCAGATAATTTATGACCATACCAATTCCAAAAAAGAAAAAGAAAAGCTGTAGTACTATATTTGAAGTGAAGTCTGGCAAGACGTCCTGCTCTCTCTCCACACGTACTTTATGGCAAAGCCTGAAATGGTTTCCCAGGATGTAGTATATCTGGCGTGAATCCCTGCCAGGCAAAATCTTGTCTCATTTAATTAGCTCTCACAAATTTTCACCATCACTGAGGTCTCAACCACAGCTCCTGCTGTCCAGACGCCATGGGGAGCGAGACACCACGTCCAAGGCCAATGCTGGTGGCCCGGTTGTGAAAGTGCCTGATGGAAACTCATCTCATTAAACTTTCGAAAGATGGATGCTCTGGCATTGGAGCAGCTCCGAGCTCTCAGCTGGGGTTTCTGCTGTCCTCCGACTCTCTCTTTGTAATATTTTAGGTTTTGCCTGCTGGAAAATGACTTGTAAGAATGCTCCTGAGCGCCAGCGTTTGGAACCAGATCTGTTTCCAGCACTCCCAAATCCTGGGATGCTCAGAGCTGATGTGCTGACTCAGATCACTTGAGACAAGCAAGTTAGTGAAAAGTTCAATCCGGTGGTAATGAGATCTGGTGGAATTAGACCTCTGTATGATTTATTCAGCGTTTTGTAATCAGTGTAGAGTGTTAATGTCATCCATTTGCTCCCAAACCTCTGCTTGGAAAAGAGCAAGGCTAGTCAAAGCAACTGCCTCCCAACCTTCCAGCGTCAGCCTCTTTTCTTCGTGAAATGAGTGGTTCCAGATCTCTGCAGACGTGCCTGGCAGTTCAACCCAATCCTCTGAATTAGCATCTTTACTCCTATCGATTATTAATCGGTTTAGCCACACGACACTTCCCAGCTCCCTGCTAGAGAGACTGAAATTTTTATAGAGCATAACAACAAAACTCGCCCAACAAGTGCTGAGATAAAAGCTATTATCGTGAAATACAGACATTTTATGAAAAATTCACAAATTTCATATGGTTTTGAAGATTCACCGACAGTAAATGATAGGATTTGGTGGATCCAAATTATGGCAAATTATCAGGGTTTCCCAGGGCTCACACCCCCTCAGTTGCCTTCTGTACACCACAGAGCTTTCACCAATAGTTCCTGGAAAACACGTTCTTGTCTACTGAGCCCTGTGGTCTCCATCACATAGCTTTTTCAGGGCCCCATCTGTCATGTTTAAAACCCAGAGAGAATATACTATGAAGCAAGAAAGCTTATGGCTGTGGTAATCTGGAAAGCCCTCTGGCACACGGCAAAATACCAGGGACTGTAAGGGAGCACCATGGCTTGCCACAAGCGTACAAGGAGCTGGACGTGTCTGTGGATCAGGGATTTTAGACTTTGCCTTGTTTCCTGCAACTCAATTGGAACAAGAGCTCTTCAAAGGACATCATCTTTCTCTGCAGTTTTCATAGGAAGGCAAAGTCAACAGGCCTGTCTCCTCCATTAAGTCAAAGATTTGGGGCTTCTGAGGTGAACGATCTTATTTCTTTAATTGAATCCTACATGCCATGCCCCAGTTTTTGAAACACGCTGCTCATGATCAAGCTGGTATCTTTCCTTGCTCCTGCCTGTATAGCTAGATGTACTTTCATAGGAAAAGAACGACTGCTAAAAAAAAATCCATTAACATGGTTTGGCCAGAGTCCAAAATTTCAGCTACCAAGAATGTTAAATCCTCCATCTGTTTGCTAGTTAGATAATGTTACCTTTGAGCTTTCCTTTGGCTGCTAAAGACACTTTATCTGCCTTAAATGTTGCAGAAAATTACACTTTAGGTCAAAGCCTGTGTGCCATTAAATAAGGGGGGGAGGGAAAGGTTCTTGCTATAAATTTCCACCTTTAGTTCCTCCTAGCTCTTGGTACATTCAGACACAGAGAAGTCCCGAGCTGAGCATAATCATATTAATGACCTGGATAATTGATGGTGAATGATGGATATGTTGAGCTAGACTCTAATCCACTCTTAAATATTTGCTTGACTTTTTAAAAATCAAGGGAATACCCTGAAGGGAAGGAAGTTCTTTCACACAGGAGAAGCTAAGCAGCTATGGTGTGCTCGAGCGAACATTTGGCTAAGACATTACTTTGTGCCTCAGCTGGGGATGCAGACTGGGCAGTGAGGCCCAACTCACTCTTTAGTGCCAAGACCTGGCTGTAACATCCATCAGACACCTCCAGGGAGAGGTGACTGAACTGCTTTTATCGTCATGATCCCATAGAGGGCAGGCCAGGAGCTGACCTTGCACAGTGCCCCCCTTCCACCATTTATCTGCTCACTTCTCATTAAAGCTGATGGGACACACAGTTGGCCACCTTCTCCCCGAGGAATGTGTCAGATGTGGAACTCAGGCAATCGATGTCCATGGGAGTTTTCCTCATGGCTTCAACTGCAACCTCTTTACACCTGGGATTTCACCAGAGAGCATAGGTTGCTCTCAAGTCACATCATAACTTTCCATCCATCCACGACCCTGCTCCGATGCAGCAAGTGCCTTCCAGACGAGCGCTGGAGATGAAAAACTACAGCCGCTCAAGTTGTCTCCTGTGCTCCCCAAGGAGGGAGCAGCCCCTGCTGAGAAAAGCTAACAAGGAACCACTAAACATAAGTAGCTGTCAGTGTCCCATGCAGTCATCCGGAAGGATTAAAACAAGGCCCCAAACCCACAGAAATTCTGGCATTGCATTTAGCAGAACAAACCCACATCTGCCTCTACTTAGGCCTGTTATATACTCTCCAGGGGTGGACAGCTGGACAGGATTGGTCACAAACGTCAACAAATGATTGGCCAGAACACAAAAACCTGACTTAGGGTTGGTGGAGATTGGAGACAACCTGTTTTAGGTCAGCACACAGATCCTTGCATCACACCATCAGGAGGACAGCAGCGTGAGGCTGGTCTTGCCAGCTGACCTGGGCTGGGAGAGGGATGAGCACCCTCCTGGGCAGCGAGGGATGTGGGGATGGGGCTCCGAGTCTGAAACAGGAGGTACAGACCAGCCTGCTCTCTCTCTGCACCTGGGAGGAAGGTTTCCGTCCAGCCCTGTTATGAGAGAGTTTCCCAGCATCCAGCCAAGTTTCCTTAGCAGCAGCTGAGGGACTTAATTTTTAGGGCTAGAAAGAGATTTCTAGGCACAGCAGCAGCAAAGTCAAACTGAACTCGACAGCAACCGTGGGAGGTCACAAGAAAAATGACTATGAAATAGGTGGAGTTGTCACTTCATTAAGGAATACAGAAAGCACTAATGTAAGCATGAAAGGCACAGAGGTGGGAGGACCGGAGAGATACTAAAAAGGTCATCCTTCAGCTCAAAGTTGCAGGTCCAAATCTGGCCTTGTACACAGCAACCAGAATTCATTAGTCATTGCAGTAGCTTGTGCCTGCAGTAGGGAAAAGTCCCCGAATAATTTCTAATGGAGAAACATCTGCAGACGAACAGTTTAGCAAGGAAGATAGCTGCCCAGTCTGCCTGATTCCAGGGTAAACGTGGGGTCTCAATTACTAGCAGCCCACTTGCGTATATCAAATGCATGAAAAGAGCAGCAAAGAGAACACGTGCCTCGATTGTGCAAATCCTTTCCTCAATAACAGGCCAGTGTCGTGTAAATGATCACGATAGGTCCTGCTCGTTCCAGAGAAACCAAGCGCAGTTGCTACCATTGACCTAGGAAGTGTGAATGAACCGTTTGTTTGAAGAGAGATGAAAGGCAGCGTGCAAATGAAGCTTGTCTCCATCACCACGACAGATTTACTTCTTCAAGTGGCCTCAAGTAGCCTTGGAAAGGAAATCTGGAATGTTGTAACATTCGTAAATATTTGACTGTTCTGTCTTACCTTGAAAACAGGCAGAAACCCTATCCTAAAGAAAGCACACCCAGATTGAACAGTCATTTTGTTAAGCAGGCCATGACCTAGGGAACTAGGTATTGGTGATGTTTAATCTGTATCTATATCTATGCACGTGTACAAACACACACAATAAAATGCAGTGGCTGTCCCAAGGAAAGCCTGGGAAGCATTTGAAAACAAAAGCTAAATCTAAGCTTGGTTACTTAGATTAATAAAGTTTTGTAAGATTTAGAAGTGAATCAGAAGTATTTTAATATGTTAGAGGAGATAAATCATTATTTCTGCTTTCTTTTAGTTACCCCCAGAAAGCTACAATATTTTATTTTCATTAGAGCACAACGTCCAGTGTCTTAGGTGTCTCCTATCTGGTCTATCACCAATCAGAGAGTTATGGCAAACTCCCACCTTTCATTCAGACTTTCCACCCAGCTGCTACAGTCGAATTTGAGAAGAAACAAAACAAGGAGTGCTTGTGGAAAGGAACGGTGAACAGGTATTTTAAGATGCACCATGTAATGTGATCTGTAATTTGAAATTTGCACTGCTGTGCAGATCCAACACAAAGCTCTTCTGCTTGCATTGAGATGGAGTAGTTCTGTGCCTGTGGTGCTGCTGGCAGCCACAGAAAAGGAGAAAAAAAAATAAAAGAAGAAAATCAAGGAGTTTTCTTCTTGAGATACTGAAGCATCTGAACACACTCACCCAATACAAAACTCCCTGCTTTCAGCGGGTATGAACTGCATTTAAATCTGTCACACTTTAGTTGCTCAGCTAATTAAAGATGGTTACTCTAAGTGAAAAAAAATGTAATTTGGATCCACAGGAGATTTGCCCTACCAGCTGGTTTTGAATGCTGTGGTACTTTCTCCTCTGGGTATAATTAGATTGCTATAACCTAAACAACCGTTCCAGTCCCATCATTTTAATATCCCCCAAGGTGGTAAACAGCATTAAGACCTCATTCCCGTAGCCTCTAGGTCAAGAAATATGTATGATTATATGTATATCCTAAACGCTTTTCCTTGTGACCACAGAATGAGCCACAATTAGTTTACTGAAATGCATTGTAAAGTCTGACATACTTTGGCTTAAGTCTTTCAAAACCATATTAGCACAGGATCCACATTTTACTCTGCATGCTTTGGCACCAAGTTCAATGGAGCCATGAACTAGTTTAGCCCTCATGTCAAGCAGTAACAATAATAAAGAGGAATGACAAAAAAGGAAAATCATTTGCCATATCCTGATGGCTTCTTTTATGAGGAAATACACTGTGCATTGAGTATCTAGATAGACGTGCATAAATATTGATTCTTCTTTTTCCAGTTCACAAACTACTTCAGTAAATCAATTAAAAGAAAAAAAAAAAAAAGAAGAAAAATACTGGTTTTGTTCGTCCAGTACAAATGTTTTAAAATGTATTTGCAAAATTATTTTGGATCAGCCAATTGTTATGTGAAATATTTTGTTCTTGTGTTTCTGTATTCTTCTTGTAATACATTCAGAAATTTTCTTTTGAAAAATAAAAAAACAAAACTGAGGTGCCTCCCTTTGAATACATCGTAACAAATCTTTGGGGTTTTTGAGATACAGAAAACACTGGAGAAGGGATGTATTTCCACTGTTTCTTTCCCACCCTTGACCCAAGTTAGTATGTAGCTTTCATTGCATCAAAACAAGATTTTTAAGCAAGAGAGCTAGTTCTACTTTTAGCATAATTATGTTGTTTGAGTAGCACTGGGATTGAATCTGGTTACTTTTAGGAATTCTCTCTAGAACAAAGGGAATACATAAATTATCTAAAATACTGACACTGTGCATCAAGGAAAAAAAATGAGCACCTTAAATCTGCAACTGATGGGAATAATTTAAAGACAGTATGGAATAAAAAAACCCAACACATTAAAAATTGGACAAGCACACTATTACATCAGGAACTTCAAAAGCCCTCCCTGAAAATTTTAGGATTACATTTTGCTGTTCTGTAGAAAGGCTTTGTTACTGCTTTCCATTTGAGAGGAAAGCAGAAAAGCTTTTCAAATGCTTTTGAAAAGGAGCAGATTTGCAAAGGAGTAACAAGCAGGAAATAAGAACTCTTTTCTTGTAGAGGGTTTTGGGGGTTTTTGGGCGAGATAATTGACAAGGTCAAAATATATGTATATGGGAAAATGCATATTCTGCAACTGGTTTTGCATGTATATCATTTACACAAACAATTAAATAAGGGTATATACATGCACACCTATATTTTACATACAAGTATGTACACACACATATTTTATAGAAAAGGTCAAGCGATGTGAAGACTGCGCCTCTGAATTTAAATACCTGAAAAATAGCTGTTAAACTTTGCTGAAACTTCACTAATGAGACACCCAACTACTCTTCTCTTATTTCTGAGATACGTAGGCATCAAAGGCAGGTGAAGAAGACTGAGGAAGAGGTGGAAAAGCTTCGGATGAAGATTAGAGAATGCTATACAGATTTTTTTGATCTGAACAGGGAAAACTTTCAAAAATGGGCTGTACTTCAGATGGAAGAGGCCCTCCAGATTAGCAAATCCAGTTTCTTACCATCAAAGACATGGCTTTTCCATGTCTACAATCTTTTCCACAATTAAGCTGACATCCACCTGGTTTTGCACAGAGTTTCTCCCAAAGGCATCTGTTTTTACCCCTGAGCTAACTAATGCTGAAAGTGTCCAGTCTGTCTTCATCCCTGGCCAATCTACATCCTTTGTTTCTTCTGTTAACACTGGCTTTGAGCTAAAAATGTTCTCCTCTCTTCAGAATCCTCCCTTTTGTAGCAAACATATTCCCTGCCTGTCTTCTCTGCTTGAGAAGAACTTTAAAATTAGTCTTCTGTTAGGCCTTCAGTTTGATATCGGTCAGAAGATGCTCATGGATCAAGTGTTTGAACCGTTCACAAACATGGGACTGTGCTCCCTCTCATGCTATGCATGCTGCAGGGTTGCAGAGATGGAATGCATCTTTTCTGTGAAGTTGCAAAGGTTATTTTGAGAAAGAGTGACATGGGGAAG
>VYZW01062197.1:340293-360466 GCA_013401315.1 Balaeniceps rex
ATGCTTTCCCACCAAGAAAAAAAGAAAAAAAAAAAAATGTTAACAAGGCCCATTTGGCAAGCAGTAAATTGAGGAAAAATGACAAGAAGTCTAAATAAGGAATACAATGCTAGGCTAGGATCCATCCAATAATAAAAATTCTCCAACTTAGCAAAAGAAATTAGAAAAAGTCAGTGCCTGAAGGTGCAACTCATGTTGGTCACACTGTTTGTTACTAAAAGCAGTCTGTTCTCTAGTCAAACCTAAAAATAATTTATTTTCATACATGTTTCAGGTGAAGACTGAAGTTTGCTCTTCTGTATTTCTAACCTCAGTCTCATTTATAAACAACTCCGCCTGGAGATGATGAGATGGAGTAATTTGTTCTCCTTCCATTGCTCTAGTTAGAGCTCCAGCCCATAGTGGAGATGATGGACAATATCTGGACTGTTGTTTCTTATTAGCTACAGGGGAACGCAAGATTTATGAATAACCCTATTGATGGGACGTACAGTAAACTTCACATGGGATTAAAGAAAGTTGATTCATTAACTACATTTAGAGAGAGGGAAAACCAAAATGATTAATCAATGGAAGACAAAAAGGAAATCATATTTAGCCCAGGGAACACATACATATCCTGAAGGCATATGTTCTCTCACTTAAGTAATTTTGCTAAACACTCACGATTTAATTGAACAAGTGAGAGATTCTGCAATAAGTTAGGGACAGACTCAGAAATGCAGATTAAATCTGGATCTGAGAAAAGGAAATGCATTTAAGTTTCAGTTTTCCTGTGCTGTTAAAGCACTTGATATTGCAAATCCTTTCTTTTTTTTCCCCAATGCCACCTCCAGCATTATAGAGTTCAGGCAAGCAAACAACCTGTGCTCAGGATACAGGGGAAATGAAACAAATTCAAATTTAAGTCAGTTTTTATATCCATTTAGTTGACTTTGGTTGAATGAACTAGTTTGGAATAAATCCTCGAAGAAGAACAGGGATATGGGATAGAGTACTCACTGAGCAGAGAAGATCCTTAGGAAAGAAGTAAGATCATCTGTGATGGTCAATATGACATTAGAGAAAATAGTCATATCGAAAAAAAAAATTCCTTTCCTGAGATTATTCAGCATTAGTTGGTAAAACTGCATAAATTTACAGTAGTAAGCCAAAGAAGATTAAGTTTCTGCTTATAGAACTAGAACTATATAATCACAGAAAAGGTGAAAACTGACTATACTGAAAGATTTCAAAAAGCAGCTGTAAAAAAAAAAAAAAAATGGAGAATCATCTATGATTGAAGCTTTTTCTAGCAAAAAAAATATAGGGATTGGTGACAAGCCCAACACTAGTCAACATTTTCATCTATGATTTGGAAGTTCTTCTCAAAATGCTGCCAATGAAATCCACACACACAAGACAGACTGTCAGCATGGTGATTTATGAAGACATAGAGCCATCTGAACAGATTTGCCTCTTGAAACAAGGCATGCAGGAACATAGCCAATACAGAGAGAGACTTTTGCAGATGGGGGGATACCAGCTAGAGCTCTTGGACGATGAGCCTGGATGCCCATCGGTGACCACAGACCCCAGTTCTCGGTGCGCTGCTCTCCCAGGTTGGATGTACAAGATACATGGTTCGGTATCCAAGTATGGCGAGACTAAACCATGACCATCAATGCACAGCTCCAGCGACAGCCTTCAAAAGAAGCATCATCAGGAGCAGTGTAACTCAAGAAAACGAGTTTTGGCAAAAACGAGTCGCTCCAGTATGGATTTTCAGATGTCTAATAGTAGCTGAGCACAAACGCTTCAGCTTTTCCCTCATTAGAGCACTAATAGGATTTCCCATTTCTTCAGGTAACCTGTGCAGCCTAAAGATCTTTAAGACTCTTCCTGCCTTTGTGAAATTAGTCAAGGGTTAACAGGGAGGGGGAAGGAGGGGAGCAGGCAGATACATAAATCCACTTTCAGTATACCCACATAAGCCTTGTTTTCTTAAGAAACCACAAATACAAAGAAGATCAACAGAATAATTCAAGGACCAGGAAACAGGCCTCACAGTAGGAGATTTAAGTAGCTTGGACAATTTAGCATAAGATGGGGATGCACTGACTGAAGTTATACACATCTTTGCTAGGAAAACTTGTGAATGTGGAAAGATTCATCAGTTTAGCAGGAAAAGGCACAACCCAGTCGGTCAGAAATTATGAGACACATTCAAANGAAAATTCCTGCTGTTTGGGGCCACCAGGCAGATACATAAATCCACTTTCAGTATACCCACATAAGCCTTGTTTTCTTAAGAAACCACAAATACAAAGAAGATCAACAGAATAATTCAAGGACCAGGAAACAGGCCTCACAGTAGGAGATTTAAGTAGCTTGGACAATTTAGCATAAGATGGGGATGCACTGACTGAAGTTATACACATCTTTGCTAGGAAAACTTGTGAATGTGGAAAGATTCATCAGTTTAGCAGGAAAAGGCACAACCCAGTCGGTCAGAAATTATGAGACACATTCAAAAGAGAAAGAAGGTACTTCATCTATTTATTTATTTTGCCAGTTGCAAGTAAAAACTACTGGAAAAACTTACCAAAGGGAAGTGGAAAGAAATCCTTCAATGTCCTTAAAATAACTCCAGATGCCATGAAGATACATTTTAATGGACTCCACATTACTGGTTATATGCAGGGCAATAGTGAGTGACAGTGCCCCACCTGGTTCTGGTATTTTTTGTGGCATCTGTTAGCCTTAGGGCCACACTCTGATTCATACAGGAAGCGTGCAACTCCACAGGGGACACCCATTGACTCTTACAGGTCTCCTTGTGGGAAGGGACAGAGGTGGTGCAATGTATGTTCAAAAAGAGGAGAGAGAGCAATTGTAGAGCTTGTCCCATCAACAGGCTAGTTCTGTGAGTAGGATTTTCTACAGACCTGAAGGCATTCAGCACCTATTATGATTTGGTCTTTGACCCCTTGCTAAGTCTTCCTATCCTCCCCCTTTCATCCTCCAGTCAACCCAACCAGTGAAGCAACAGCCTGGGGATGGAAGATGGCCGGCAAACAGCCCCATTCCCATACACAAAGCTCTGTTAACACTCAGTACTGCTCCTGTCAATACCATTAGCTCTTTTTCTATTGTTTCAGTGGGAGGAAGATCAGGTCTACATCATTTTCCCAGGGTAACATTGCAGAAACACTGCTCTGCTAAAGAATGGCTTTGATTTGTCACAGAAAAGGCCTCACAAACTGACAGTTTTTATCTGATTTTCTCTGGGCAGTGGGGGAAGGAACATATTTTCTCCTCCAAAAGCATTCAGCAAATTTGTACTGCAGTCAGCTAATTTTATTACTTCTCATAAATGTCTGTTCCTGTAATGCTCTCAAGGTATTTTCATAATTCTACCTTGGGAATTACAAATCAACTTTCTCTTTGATAAAGTAACCTGCAGTATTTTATTTTATTTTTTATGTTATGAACAGCTGAAAATGTATGACATCCCATAAAATGTCTGGGTTAGGCCTTTGAATATTGCTTCTTTTAAGAAGTCTTTTAGCATTGAAGCAGAGAAATACAATCCCAGGATTGGAGTCTATTAGAGCAAAAGAGGGAAGGAAATCCTTAAAGCCAATGTCTAGAGTGTCTTTAAAGTTGCTTTTCTGTATTCCAAAGGGATCTAACTTCCATTTAATTAAATTTTTGTTTAAGAAAAAGGAACCTGGATTATTTTATTTATTTATACATTTTTGCAGAAGTTTATGGTGAAGTATATTAGGGAGGGGAGAGGAGAGGAGAGGTGCTCCCCAAAGACAATGCATATTTAAGTAATGAAGTATTTTACTAGAGAGCCTAAAAATTGGCTTCACGGCCTCAGAGACAGAGCCACAGCTTCTCTCCCATAGCAACAACTGCATGCAGAGGAAAGAGTCCTCTACACTTAAAACAAGCCAGGCCGCATTTTCATTTGGTCGCCTCTCCAAATCACAGGCTGGGGAGCATTGCCGAGGTACTCGGCCAGTTTTCTGTCATGCAATCGTTATGGGAATTTTACAAGGCTAATTTTGGAAGGAGGTTTTTTTGATCAATTTATACCAAATCTCCAGTGAAGGCAGTAACACATCTGTTTGTAAACAGGAGAGGCTACAGTACAGAGATAGCCAGCAATTCTTTCACTACATTTAGGGATATAAACGACACTCAGAGGATTTTATATTTTAAAATCAACAAGCAAGCCATTTTTCCCAGCAGCCACTCTAGCCCAGGATCTACACAGTATGCCTGTGCTTAGAGAAATAGTAGAAAGAACACGTATGTCACAGATGAGCATTTCTCAGCATATCCTTCCACTCTGTGTGCTTTAGGGAACTGCTGAACCAGAGGTTATACCTCAATCATAACTTTAATGAGCCACTGGTGAACTTGTCTTTTACGAATGTGTCAGAACTTTCTGTATATCCACTAAAAAGAGAACGATTAATAGAAAATGTTTCACCAGCATCCTCATTCCTTGACACAGCTATCCCAAAGCAGCGACGGTCTGCAACTGCATGTCCTCCTCTTTTGCTGAGGTTTGCATAAACAGCACATGAGGTAAAACTGCTTGAAGTTCCCTTAAAAAGGCTGTTCTTCCATTTAGGACTCCAGAATTTTCACAGTATCAGAACTAGCAATTGCTCCCTCTTTTTGTCACCTACATTTTGGGGGCTGGTGGTCAGATGTAATTATCTGGTTTCTAACTACATAGTCCCACCTCTCTAGCAAAATCCAAGGGTGCTTCATCACCCAGGACCCCTTGCCCATCCCTAATAAACATACTGCAGGCACAGTTTATCAAATGTAAATACCTCAATCTTAGCATTTCTGGTGCAGGACCTACATTATTTAAAGGCTCGCCAACTTCATAAGAAAAATTACCTTTAAAAAGGCCGTAGATCCACCCAAACCTCCTTAGTTTAGCATCACTAAAATGCATCAGTCTGGAGTGCAAAATGGCGTAACGTCTCTGGCATTGCACCTGGGTCTGCACACTTACAACTGGAGCAAATGGCAGTGGCCTTTAGTACATGTCCAGAGCAAATGTCAAAAGTCAGTCCTTAAGGTTTATAGCAAAATACTGTAATCACTCAATGCATCTATGAAGTCACTGCTGCCAACACAAGTGAAACCATTTCAAGCCTGCATGAAATACCTGAAGCCCCCATCTGACCCATGGAACCAATTGTGCAGAAATGCTTTGTCATCACACGAATCCGCTGGGTTAGTGCATGCCACGCTTCCAACAACACACACCATGCCAAGCACAACACTTCTGTTCCAGTAGAGTCAATGGGATTGCTCACACGTTCAGAGTCAGGCGTGGCAGGAAGATCTTTGCCAAATCAGAAATTAGAAGACAAAATATGGCTATTGGTAAAATGTTGAGAACAGAGACACTCTGCCATAAAGTAAATTTTCGATCAAGGGATGATCAGAAAATTTCTGAAAGCCAAAGAATTTTGTTACGTTTCAAGAATTCCCTTAGCACAGAAGAGAGATCCACAAAAACCAGAGTGACTACCTCAAGGACAAACTAGATAGGATCTATGTGGGGTAAAGGATAACTCCATGCTCATGGAGTTAGGCTATTAATTTGGAACAGAAAGCCACGGAAGAGCTGTCAGCTACAATCGGCCACAGGTGATTTCTCACCCTGCACGAAAACGCCTTTTACGGCCCTGAAGGCTTGCAAAGAGTAGCACCGCCTACCTCATTCGTACCACCTACTACAGGTCTAAGTTAAAAAGCCAGTCTCCCTCCAGTGGAGGAGAGGCTCCTCTGAAGGAAATTCAGAGCATCTAAGGTCATCCTCAGAAATGTACGTTTTTCTCCTCTGTCTAATAAAGCAGCCTATGCCTCCTCCCTAGTCTTTGGCCTAAAAGGGCAAATTAAGAATACATGCACATTGCATTTTGAGAAAAGGCAGGGGAATGCTTTCAACACCCCTGTTTGGAGACTTCCTATAGGAGGATGCAGACACATGCCTGTGTATGCCAGGCAGGTTAACAGAGCAGTTAACACAACATCAGGTACTCAGCACCAAGACACATGGTCGGGGAGGCCTCCGCGTAGACGAGAATGAGAAGCCAACATGCTCTCCACTGCTCTCAAACTTGCTTTTTAAGACCAATGTAGACATATCCTATAAATCTAAGTTAACCCTATAAGCCTGAGGAGTCAGAGTCCCAGGCTCTGTTCAGGACTAAGAAGGGCTTTGCAGCATTAGCTCATTCTAAACAATCAAACCTGTTTCTTGAAACATTTGCATAGATTTATGAGGCTTTGGTGGGTGGGAACCTGAAATAGACACCGTGCTCTTCTCTTCAGTCTAGGAATGATTTATGCTGCCAGGCAGCTCTTCGGCACGAAGCCAGAACAGATCTATCAGATGCGACTAACAAATGTTGTAAAAACTGAGTAAACCAACTGCAACGTGAGCATCGGTTCTCTGAGCACGTGGGCCCCAACGGGGAACAACAGGTGCATAACATAATTACACGCAAGAAGAAAAACAAGAGGTATGTACAGAGACAAACCTCGCAAAGTTGCGTTCATTCTCATAAATCACTGTGACAACTGCAATACCAACCAGGAAAAAAGAAAAAAAAAAGAAAATATAAAGAAAAAAAAAGAAGAGGCAGATATGTGCATGGAAAAAACGTCACAGCACATCGAACAACAGAGCAACAGAATTGGAAGCAGTCGTGTTAATCCCTCGTGGACTATCTCACCATAATGATTATTTATTCCTTACAAATGGGAATTCTAATCTGCTGATTTTGTGGTTGCATTTTTGTGGCTTAACATTCCACATGTCACAAGAAACATCGGCCTCCCCACCCTGCCTAAATCCTCCCCTGGTTAAATTGATCACACGTGTCGCACACAAACGGAATGGCCACATGCAAACATCTTGCCTCTGATGGGCTGAATCCTGCTTATCCTCAAAATAAAAGGGAGTTTGATAATAATACCTTCACTTCTGCAACATGACTTTTCCTAAAATACCACTGGAATCATTTTGTCCACCACAAAAAACACCAGAAAAAATCCAAAGACGACACCGTGATATTATCCTAGATCCCAGCAGCTTTTTACTAAACATTCCCGGATCTAACTAAATAAAAAACCCACCCACCCTCCTCATAAGAGATTTGGATGTGATTTGAGTTGGAGGGGTGCTCCGCTGCCTATTGCTTTGTAGCCAGGACAACACCCAGGAATAGTGACACAGGAGCTCAATCTGCTTAAATGAATCCAGAATTTGCCTGCCTACAGTTAGACAAAAGTGGTTTATTAGACTCCAAAATGACAAGAACCAGAAGGTTAGCACCGTTCAAAACCTTTCTAGCAACTCATGATACTGACCTACAAACCCATCAGACCTCACCAAGTCCTACAACACCACATGGCAATTTCTCCTACCAGCAGTAGCCAGGCTTGTCTCTGCGTGGGCTGGATGATACTCAATGCCCTGAGAGGGACCTTACACATAAATTATCCTTCTGTGGGGCTTGCTTGGCAGGGGAAGGCTTCAGTATGATTTGCCCTTGAAGATGCAGAGCAAAGCTCACTTAGATATCCTGCTGCTGGAGACGCAACTTGCCCTTCTGGGATGAGCAGCACAATGCCTGACTCTACTTTCTTACACCTTCTGAAGCATGAAAGGAAAATCTCTCTATTGCTCTCAGGTTTGGCAAACTAGCATAATAAAAACCAGTTTCATAAAAAGCAGTGTCCCAGAATCACAGAAGATCCATGAACCGACTTCCCCAGACATGCTGCTCGCGCTTCTGGTCTTTACCATACAGTCTGGTGGCTTTTCCTAAGCTTTGAGTCACGTTGGTTGCACAAAGCTCTGAAGCCACAGAAAAGCTTCATCTCTGTGCTTCACGGAAGCCAGCCGAGCAGCTCTCCTGAGCACTGTGCACCTGGTCATCCATGCAAGGTATCAGTCAGCTCACTCCCTGCCCTGCTTTATCCTGCCCCAAGTGTGACACATGGATCTGAGGAGGTCCATGCTGGGAACTGCTCCCTGAAGGCAGCACGGATACAGCACTTGGTTCTGCTGTTCTCCAACATTATTGCAGCAGGTGCGGCGGGAAGGTACCCTCTTGGACAACCAGAAAACCAGCACAGATGCGGTTCACCACCATGCAACCAGAGGTCCCCGAAGACATGCACCCATTCTGTAATCTCCATGCACCAAGCACACAACCCAGCATCCAGACACCTGTCTCCTCAGCACAGCACATGGCATCTTGTGTACCCGCACTCCTGTAAATAAAGAGATCTGCCAAACTGTGTTGGAGAGGTCTGATAAAATTGACACCAGATGCATCCTCCCCCAAGTCAGCTAGGACAAGCTGATGGGATTGCTATCCTGTGACGTCTTACAGCTGGAGGCTCCATCAGCATGTGATATTAAAGTACATATGATGATAAGAAGGGTGTGCCAAATAGCTAAATTGCAGCCTTCCTCTAACATACCAAATAACAAGGCAAACTCAAGCTAAATTAGAAGGCAAACAGTGGATTAAGTAATATAATAATTGTCATATGTACTAAATTTGATCTTTTACTACAGCAGGATGTTAGTAATGAAAAAAAAAATCATTCAGCTACTCAACCTCGTAAACCCACAAAAGAAAGTGTGCTCGTCAGATCTCCCTTTGTCCTACCATCTAGGGGATGGTTTGTAGCAGGAGGCCATGCGAAAATGAGAGTAAAGATATAGACAAGTACAAAGTAGGTTAAAACACTACCAAATTAGCTGTCTGCATTCAGTTATGTCAACAAAAGCATTTCCAACCCAGCTGGTACTCAGCTGCTAGAGGAGGTGGAGAAAGATGGTGAACCAGAATCATAGTATTTTATTGATTAAAAGATGCACTTCATTAGAACGTTCTGCTATTAAACTCCACATTGCTTTTCTCTTACAAACCTAAACAACTCTTAATGTTCATAATGTGCATTGAATCTGCCTAATTAAATAATTTTTTTTAAGCAATCTTTTTCTCCTGGGAGATGCTGTCTCAGCTCCAAAACGTTTTGCAGAAGATGTCAGTTTTGACAAAATTACTGAAAGGGAAAATTTGGTTTCAATCATTTGGACATTGTCACATCATTATTAGATTTTTCATCATTTCTTTCTAATAGCATTCATTTACTTTTCAAATAGCATTCACTTTTGACTGCCATGTTATGTTGAAATATTAATGTCAATGTTAAAATGATTCCACAGATCCTACCTTTGCATGATGGCTAATCTGCTGTCTTCAATACTTGGCAGTGTTTGGTCGTCCTCAAGAGGGAAACACGGTAGGGTTTCTACTGAGGTTCATTTTGGGGCAGGCTGGAATTTCTGTTCCAAAACCTTTTAAACATTGCTTTTTTGATTCAACTTAGAGTACAAACACATTTCTTTCCCTGGAAGAGAAATCCTGCTTTTCAACATCCTGTGTGTGTGGTGATGATAACGGCATTCATTTCCCCTGATTTTCAACCACTGTCTTGGAAGGAGTAGAAAAGCATGAAGAGAGTTTTCCTCTGGTGGCACAGCCATAGAGACTCCTCCAGAATACACACCAAAGCTAATGGACGCCTGCAGTTTTAAGTCCTTTAATAAAGCTGCTTAAAAAGGTACAGCATGTCTCCTGTACTGGGAACGTATATATAAAATAAGGACATTGCAGCCTTTTAATTATTACTCTGCTACACCACAGTAATTCCTTGAACCTCAGCCTAAAACTTTGGATTACACTGCAAATGCATGTTCATATCCCGAAGCCAAGTCAGGAAGGAAATATTTCAGCCCTTCTGACAAGAGGAGCAGCCTACAGGTTTGTCCAAAGCCTGTGGCCAGCACAGGAACCTTCCCCACATGTGTGAACTAAACCAGCTCTCCATGGAAGAGCATCCCCTTTAGGGCAAGCTCCTGCATTTGGGCACAGGGATCCCAGGCACCAGACACATGGGAACTGTGGTGCCTTATTCAGGTTATTCCTAGGTGTTTCAAAGTGAGGTTCCTCTGGCTTCCCAGTCAATGAAGAAGAGCACAGCCACGGGCAGCCCTGCTAGACAGGTCCAGATACAGGCAGTGAAGAACAAGCATAAAGAAGAACGAGGCTTTGCCCCTCGGTGAAGCAGTTTCCCTTCATGTCCTACTGATAGTCATCCAGGTCATGAAGCCTCTTCAGCTCCGAAGCTGAGGAAAGCACAGTGGCTACCTCAAAGCTGGGGACAGTATTAAGATGGGCAGCATTTACTCACTTTTAATTCAGACAAGGATGGAACTACCCAACTATCCAAGCTGGAAAACCAAGCAAGAGAGAGCTTAGCAACTTCTTTATTTGCCATGACATGCTTTTCTACCATTTGATGTGGTAGAGCTGTCTTATAAATGCAAAGAAAGGGTCTGTGAGTGAATCTGAAAACTGCTACCCTGATAGTCAGCAGACAAGCAGCCTCCAGAGGAGCTCCAAGAGATCTTTTTATGGCAATGTTGCCTTTGTACTGCAAATGCATCAATCGCAGTAATTATGCTTTGACATGTCACCTGCTTTATTCTCTTTATATTGCTTCTCTTTTCAATAATTCATATCACTGGTGGAAAAGAAATATCCCCTGAACAGCCTACCCACTGCAAAAACACACTGCTTGATTATGCAGGAGGAAAATACCTGTAGAGAATATAGCAAAAGTAAGGACCAATCTACAAATGGCACGTAAAATGGTGATAAAATTTATTATAGAATCATAGAATCATTTAGGTTGGAAAAGACCTTTAATATCATCGAGTCCAACCGTTAACGTAACACCGCCAAGTCCACCACTAAACCATGTCCTTAAGTGACACATCTACACATCTTTTAAATACCTCCAGGGATGGGGACTCAATCAGATTCCCAGGCAGCCTGCTCCAGTGCTCAACAACGCTCTCAGTGAAGGAATTCCTCCCAATACCCAATCCAAACCTCCCCTGGTGCAACCTGAGGCCATTTCCTCTTGTCCCACTGCTTGTCACCCGGGAAAAGAGAATACCATCAGCCATACCATCATAAGAAAAAATTCAGTAAAAGGCCTATGTTTCAAAATGGGAACTGTGGGAGGGGGACTGGGTGCAGAATCAGTATGGAGCAAATTATAAGGCTGGGTTACAAATGAAGACTAGATACTTGCAGAGGGTAATTTAATACAGCTACAGTCAGCTATTTGCCAGACTCAAAGCTCAGTAAACAAGCCTATCTAGATCATTATTAACTTATTTTCTTCTTTTTTTTAGGCCAGATGTTTTTGTTCACCCATTCAGCCTCCAGCAATCAGGCAAGAAAACTGTTTGAAAACAACAACTAGTCAAAATCCCTTCCAAAATTATAAAAAAAAGTCCAGGGAGTTCACTGGGTTCATGGGAAAAAGGTGAAACAAATGTAGAGTCACTGTGGAGATCTGCAGGAGCAAACTGGGCATCACCCTACAAAATCAGGCCCAGGCTCCCACTGCAGGACTTCTTGTCTGCGTAAGGAGCAGATGATGGGAGGAACACAGTCGGTGTGGTGCAGCAGTGGGAGAGAAGCTGCAGAAAGGAAAATGAGTCTACAGCAAACGGACAGCAAGGCTATGGAGGTGGGGCAGGAACCCAACAGAACTAAAACCAAAAAAACCCAACCTTTGATCTGTAACTTGCCTGAAAATGAGTTTTCCAAGCATTTTCTAAACTAACAAACAGTATTCATTTTTAGTTCCAGGCACAGGTGTTACAGAGTAGGCTATTTTTCAGGAAAATAGTTTAAAGATATTCCCTTTCCCCTTGTGAAAGCTTCCCCAAGAATCTTCCCCCAAATTTCTGTTTTAATGGGTTATTGGACTTTTCATGTTCCTTTTCAGAAATGGGAGCGGGGGCGGGGGGGGAAATCTAAAATATTTGGGAGAACAGTTTTTTGTTACTCATTTAGAAAAAAATAATAATGTTTTTTTTTTTCCACAAAAAAAAAAAGAGCAACTTTCTCTTCTCCTTTTCTGATTTGTTACAGGTTCAAAACATCAACTGACAGGAGAGGAAAGCTGCTGTGTAGTTTCCAGAGAAAGCTATGGTTTTATACCAATGGGCCAGAGAATCTGGAAGAACAGAAAGAGGTATCCCAGAGCAAGATAAAATATCTGTTCAGCGTCTCGCATCTCCGTAACAGGCTGCCTGGCAGCTAAGTGACTTCTTTAAGCAAATCATGCACAAACACCTGTTAGAGGGGAGGAAAAAAAAAAAGAAAAAAAAATCACAGCACACAGATGTTCACGAGGCCTGAGAAATCTGCTTTAAAACTCTTCTTCTATAAGATTTCCAAGCACTTATCTATTGTATATTAGATTGTGAAAAGTCAAAGTCACTCATGGCATCCTCTGTTAAAGACCATCAAGGTAGACTAACCAGATTTGGGCCAATGACTGACAGTACAAGGGCAATAACACAAGGCTGGTTAAGTTGTACAATGTAAAATATAATTGCTGTTGAGGATGCAGTCCTCCGCCTGATCCAGCAGCTAGTGTGGTGATGGGTGTTCGGAGGTCCCAGGCTTTAGCAAACCCTGCCAAGCCCAGAGCACACTGCTGCAGACCACTACATGGCCTCCTGTTCCCTCTCCGAGGAACTGCCAAACGCTACCCAAGAAGCCCCCTTTGATCCCAGGATGTCTGTGCTTGGCAGAGCTTGTGGTTAGTCCCTCCATCACACCACAGCCTGCTGAAAACAGAGGCCACTAACTCAGCTACCGGAGACAGCCATACTTGAACATGGATTATATTCTTAAGACATTTGTTCCTGGCAGGATATGCTCCTGGATTTTCGCACAGCAGGACAGACAAACTCAGATAGGCTTGAGGCACTGGTGATTATGGATACAATACAGGTAAAAAAACCAGATGTGATGAATGTTACGTGTCCTCATGATGAAATCGGGACTTCTTCCCCTCTGGCACAGGTAATGGCTCATGCAGCGGGGCAGGGCTGAGACAGAGAGTGGCATTCCCGCGTCCTTGCAGGAGCCCCACTCCCCAGTCCGTGGGGAGAGGAAACACCTTCCCACAACAGTGTGCATCAGGTTGGGGGTCCACAAACAAGGTGGCACAGCAGGTCCAAAACGCTGTCTAGAAAGTTTTCAGCATTCAACCCAACTCCCTGATTTTCACCAAACTCCCATTTGCAATGATAAGGAAGGAACGGAAGATTAAAAACAAGCAAGAACTCTATTAACACATGCAAATGTCGGTAAACTAATGAGATTCCAACCACCTCACTCCCAGAAAGAAACTACCCAAATCAGGTCAATCTGAATAATAATGAGATGACATTTTCTCCTCATGGGAGGCCACAGCTGAAGCACGTGAAGCTGCTTACAGCCCTCTTGTCTGAATGACCAACCTAATAAACTTCTGTTACATCAATATTGTTCCTGTCACTGCACTTAGCATAATTAATTCAGATGCAATCAGGATGGAGAGCAAAACACTCTCTGCAAGTGCCCCCCCAGTGCTGCAGTCATGCTGGCATTTTAAAAGTGGATTTAATCAAATGTTAATCAGGAGAGAGAAAGTTCAGGCAGGTGCTGCCGCAAATAATCCAACAAGATTAAGGATGTCTCAGTGGCTGATTATCCTGCAGCACAGGAAATGCACATCGTGAGGAGGATTACAATATGTTTCCATCTCCTTTAACAAGGGGCATTGTAATTGCCTGAATATTTATTTTTCCAACTGGAAGCATCTGAAGCATTTTGCAACATGTGACCTACCACCTCTCTTCTCCTTGTCTGTGCAAAACATCTGAAGTTAGAGTGACCTGGTCAAAATGAATTTGTATGAGTATTTTTCCCTGGAATAAACTATTTGTACTATCAGTTAATGAAATTCTATTATTAAATATACGTTATTTTCCCCTTCGGTGACTTACTACCAATAACGTTAAGGTATAGCCACATCAAGAGTTTCCATGCAAGACTGGTGTTCCAGGGAACACCATGGATACTGCCATACTTTTGCTAGCACCAAGGGAGGAGTTTTTAGCAAGTCTGAGCTCCTACAGAGACCAGGGCAAGCGGAACAGTACATACAGAGCCTGACATGCAGGTTTTGGGCAGTCCCTGGGTCCCTACCCAATGTTTATCTGCTGCACAAACCAGGGCTTGGGGACCTTTTAGCTCCCGGACGTTATTAGGGCTGGTATATGTCACCAGCTTTACAGCCCGCTCCTTCAGCTTGTTATCAGTCCAAGAGGGAAATACCAACAGAATAACTCCGGGTTGAGCTGGGGCTGAGCAAGAAAGGCTCATTTAGCAAAGGTGCCAGAGGGAGGGAGGGAGCGGGGCTGGTGGGGGCGCACAGACAAGTGTTTCCATTCAGATGCCAACACACATGTGAACAGACAATTTATTTACATTTGCCATTTTTTGGAAGAAGAAATGGGAAGGGGGAGAGGCTGGCTCCACTGTTCCCTCTCATGTTCTGTCTCAGCAGATGCGAGCTGTTGGGCCCCGCACTGTGTCCCCTTGGTTCCATGCCACCGCCTGATGTTGGGGGGCCAATGCATCCCCAATGAAACATCACAATCCCATGGAGCCCTTACTTCTCCCAGGCCACTTTGCTGTTGGTCCATACAGTCCCATCCGTCTCCTTTCACTCAAAGTCCTACCACTGGCCTCTTCGAGGCTGGGAAGACTGCCTCTGGAGGACCACCACTACCTTCAGCTCAGGTGGAACTGTCTTGGAACTGTCAGGTGGAACTGGTTCAGAAGCTGTGAGATGCAGAGCTACCAGGCGTCATCCCAAAGGGGTTTTAAATGCATCTCTCCAGGCCACTGGCAAGGGGAGCAGAGATGAAAGCAAGCACAGCAATCAGAGGCCGCAGCACATTTACTGAATGGGAAGTCACAGGCCTGAAAAGGTATCAGCAACCCCACCAGCCACACAATCTGCATCTGAATAAGTACCTGCAAACGGCCCCAAACTCATACGTGGGTCTCAGTTTCAGACACTTCCCACAGGGCAACGAGACACCGTGCAACGCAGTTACAACCTGGAGCACTCATTGCATCCCTCAGGGATCACCTATGAAAATAGGAGCTGGTCTGAATTTCAGTTTCAAGCTTCTCTCAGCTTGAGGGTGCTCAGGTTTGCAGGTCCAAGCTTAGGATTATCTTGGCTAAAGCAAGCAAAACTAAGTCACAGATCACCCTACCAGAGCTAACACAAGTGGGATGCAGAAAGTGCCTCTTCAAATGGGATCTAGACAAAAGCGCAGTAGCTACATTTATTGGAAAAACTCCTTAAGTGAACTCCTAGGACATTGCCCAGGACCCAAGACAGGTCTAGTCTGGAAGAACAAGTTGCATGTCAAAGATGGTGGGAATTTGTGCAATTTTGCCTCTCCAAGGCATGAGCTTATCTTGGATGTATCACAGGAGGGAGCAGCTGACTAAACAGTGCCATGTGGCTGATAACGAAGAGCCAAGAAACCAGACTGATGTCTAGATGCCAAAGGCATCTCATAGGCCCAAAAGGATGAAAATAGCTTTTGACGTGCACTTATGAGCTAATTTTTTTATACGTGATGTTGTAAAATCAAAGTTCAAGACAAAAGATCGTTCTACAATTACAAACTAGAACTGCTCATGTTGGTATCCCAGTAAAGGAATGCAAAACCTCCAACTGAACTTCCTTCACAAAGTAAAATTTTGCCAGATTAAACCTATGAATAATTTTAATTTTAAGCAAATGACATTTTTCCAAGAGAAAATGATTGCCTGGAATATTATGCACCAGGTCTTATTTTCAGTTTGCAAAAAAATAAAACTCTTGAGCAGAAAAAAAAAAAAAATCCCCAAGTTCCCCATCAGACCTTAAATTTAGTATCTGAAACAAATTCAGGACTTAGTGCTCCCTGTTTGATGTCACAAACTGCTGAACTCAGCCCCATAAAAACCAGGATGTCTAATCTTGGGAGAGCTCCTTGTAAATCCTTAGACCTCCTGGGGACTGGACAGGTGAGGTAAGTAATGAGTATGTTTCTTCATGTATTTTCTCCCCATGTTTCCCAAACTCAAAATACCTTAGGGCTCACAGTCCTAGTTAGTTCGGACACACACTAAAGTTGCAGAAACAGCTGACTGGAGCCAAAGGGAACCAGAACAAATTGAATCAGACACCAATGCCTTAAGAAGTCCCATGGTTGTGGTGAACCCTGCCCCATTGCCCGTTGACCTGGGGCCAATACTGGCTCACCCCACACCAAGCTGCCCGCTATAGCCAACTATATGTGTACTGGCTAAGAACCTGGTCCCTGGCAGTAATGAGTGTCATAAATGTGAAATATTCACCAGGGCGACCAGGCTGAGAAAGGTCCACACTTCCAGCATCTCGCAGCACACTCAGCCCCTTACAAAACCAAGATCAGTGAGTCTGATAGCAGGAGTTCTCACCTACCACTCTTAAAAGAAACTATTCAGAAGGGCAATTTAAGAAAAGTTTTAGGCACACACCTAAGTCCGTCTTTATCCAGCAAAGCCTGTGAGCACATGTTAAACTTTAAGCAACGATTATGTCAAAATGAAGTCAAGTTGAAGGTAAGCATATGTCTAAATTGCAGCAGGTGTTGAGGAGAGTCAGCAAAGGGGAAAGGACATCTGTCCTGGGAGTGCAACATATTTCTCATTTTATAGTCCTTCTTCACCTCCAGACTAGCAGTTCTTGCCTCTGATTCTAGCTACTCCTCTGCTACAGTTTATAAATGAATAATTGCTAGTAAAATAGAACTGCTGATTTTTTTTTTTTAAACTTTTTTTAGCCACAGCTGCATCTATTACCCAAGTGTACAAATACTGTGTTAACAAGATCACCTGATGCAGCTCTGTTTTTTATCACAGCAAACATGGTACAGATCTATAATCAGAACCATGCCTTTGTGGGACACTGTTAACTGTTTATGCTAAAAATAGTCTTACTGTTTTAAATTTAGCAGCATCACAATATCCCATGAGATTGTTGATGTTGGATCCTTGACTGCATTCATGGCACTGCCGTTGTTGGAAAGTTGAACAGAAGTTTGAATGCATGCTTCATGCTCCTTGATACGCTGCAAGAGCCCACCCAGGCTCTCCTTGCACTTTGTGGGGTAAGTTGTGGTGTCAACTTGTAGCTGTTTTCTGTGACATAGGAAGGGTCCATCAGGATTAGGCTGAGCCCACCAGACAATACATATTTTCTACCATAACAATCTAAGAGCAGAGGTACTGGATCACACTAAAGGCCCATACAACTCATCAGCCCACCACTGCCAATGGCCAACACAGGTGACTAGTGAGGAGTACAAACACCAGGGCAGCTCTGTAGGGATCCTTTCCCCCGATACCCTCCCAGCCTCCAGCCTTTTGCAGCTCAGGGGCTTCTTGAGCCAGGTAAGGTCTTTGGATTCAGTAATTCTCAGTGGATTTATTTCCAATACAACATCAGCCAAAGCTGGGTTGGACCTAACAGCCTTTTTGTGAAAAATTTTACATTTCTGTAACACCAGTCTGGTAGTATGGCATCAGGGAAGTGCAGGTGTATCTTAACAATGTATTTATATATATATACACACACATAAAAATATACAGATATCTTAATATCTTAGAAACATATATTTTGTTCAGAGGGGTGTAAAACATCAGCTGTGTGCAGCTGGAATGGTGTGTAAATGGTTAAGGCCATAACTGGACTTCTGAACACCTACGATCAGTTCCTAAATCTGCCACAGACTTTCTGTTTTGCTTTGGGCATATTAGTTTAGTCTCTTATCTGTCAACTAGGAAGAATTACACTGGTTTGTTCCCCTCGTAAGGTCCTTGGGATGTACCAATTCCCATCCCAGATTTCGCCTAACTTTAGATATTTAACCACAGCACTTTACTTAGGCTCCATTATAGTCAATGCAGAGAGACAGATGCTTTGAGAGTGAGATCAGTCTCTTAAGAGTTGTAGCTTTCTCTGGAGAGGTATACTCCCTACTCCTGAGATAAACATGAGAAACCCTACAATGTCTGAATAACTAATATAGTTACCTCGCTCAAGTACCTGGAGTCAGCTACCATGAATATCCAATCTCGGTGTTTAAAACAATGAGCTAATAGCAGCACTGAACAACTACATCCTGTCTGCTGAGCTACAGGCAAGGGTAACTATAACTCAAATACGCATTCATGGCAATGCTTGAGGGTAGCAGATGTGAAACCCAAAGGCCAAATGCACCTGGATGCAAAGCATTGGCCTTTCTAGCATCACACTGACTTTCCCATCGATATCCTCATCCAATTCTTGCTCTGCACATAGGTTACAGCCCACAGCTTCCACATCACTTACGTTTATATTATAGTAACTCAACTTTTGAAAGATTTCATTGGTACTTATCAATAAGTACTTTGGTGCAGTTTAGGTTCATTCCAGTTTATCTATACAGTCAAATGCTATACATGCACTCTAGGCGTTTGTTTTCTTTTAAATTCACATTTTTGGGGGGTTGGGGTGTGAAGGCACAAGAGAGACAGGGGCAGGGAAGGCAAGAAAGGGAAAGAGAGAATGATGGGATCTAAAATAAGTTAAACATTCTGTATGTAACCGAATAGGGTTGTCAAACCAGACTTCCTCCTGAAGCTTGACCAAATAAATAAGGACATAAAGGAACTAAAGGAAGCCCCAGCGCAGCTTGCCTGTATGGCAGTTCTGTCATGGCAAAAATATATCATAAGAAATCCTGAGACAGTTTCTGAGCGACACTGCAGCTATGACACTGACAAAAGAATTTGGAATTGGGCTAATCGCCTTTGATCTAAGTTCAGATTGCACATAGTGACTTTCAGACTGGAAAGTCAGGTACAGCTATGAGTACAGAAGAAACTTGGATTAGAGGGTATTCTTGGAGAGATTAATCCCACCCAGCGTTAGCCATCTAAACATTAGATGGCTAATTTAAGATAGTTGTATTGGCTTCCTCTAGTGTCAAAGAAAGCAGTGAAATGCAAACAGAGAAATTCAGTTTTGGCATCTTAAAGAACTGGACTAGGATGGGTGAAGTAACTTTGGAGGTGCCCATTTCTGCTGGCTATTGATGAAACACCTGTATTTTAGGTAGCTAACTCATTTGAGATAAATCCACTGCAGAAACAGTTTGTTCAGCTGCGGACATGAGATCCTGACAGAAGCAGGAGATGACATCTCACTTGCAGTGGACAGGGTGGGAAGACCAATTCTCCGTTGCAGGTTTCCACCACTCAGCTATGTTCATGTATGCTGACTGATACCAAACCCTACAGCACCTCTACTACTCTACTTTAAATTTGTAAGTGGCATTCACTCCAGAGCAAACCAGAGAACCACTTCTGCATTATCTCAGCTACTTGGTCACAGCAAAGCGAGTCATCTCCCCACTCACTGGAAATAATGATCAATTCAGAAGCCATAGCCAAGCTGTCAGTTCAAGAGCTGTCCCATACTCTCAGGCCTCCCGCACTAAGGGTGGAGCTAACACGTAGCTATTGCCAAAAGTCATGGCTACAGAACAGAGACATGTCTCTGCTCAGACTAATGGCCTGGATGTGACCCCATCTCAGACCCTGACGCTGGAATTACACAGGGAAGCTACCTAATGAGCAGAGCATGGGAGTGATTTGTTCATGAGTGGTACAAGGCGTTTTGACTGGTAACAGTTTTACATAAGATTGAGATTTGGTCAGGTGCATCGGTCTTACTCCCAAAACTGAGCTGTAGTAAAAACACCTGGGATGTCACAGTGCCCCACTCACAGTGGCCAGTTCTGTGCCAGACCGGAAGATGTGCAGTTTGAGTTGGAGATGGAAGGAAAAAGAGTCTTATCCAGCTGATATTTACTCACATCAGTTCTTAATGCGATGAGGAAATAGCAATGAACCAACAGCACTTACAACCTTTACATGTTAGCTGAATCCATGATGAAATGCAGCTTTGTGGTGGAGTGTTTTGATCTTTCCCCATGTGTAAGATATTTTATGCACCTGCTCCATGGCTAGAAGCACTGAAATAAAGGGTGGTCAGATCCTAATCTCAAAGAGGAGAAAATTAGGAATGACTCCATTTAATACATTTGAAC
>VYZW01062198.1:7138-38798 GCA_013401315.1 Balaeniceps rex
TACATACAAATAAATATATTTATTTACATTAAAATATATTTTATATATTTTTATATAAATGTAATATATTTGTATATATTTTTAATATATATATTTATGTATATTCATCTCCGAAGTTTTGACGATGACATGGCTAATAGACAAGAACGGGCTACAACTATCAAGATGAAGTCTTGTTTCAAGTAGCCACTACATCTCCAGGATACAAGAGAAAAGTAACCTGAAGAAGCAAAGGATTACCAATTAAAATCATAATTAATAAACATTGTGCCGATGTTCTTATCAGTCCCCTTCACATAGAACATTTTTGCCACTAGCTAAAGCAAAAAAGCAATTAACAGCAATTATGGGATATGCAAGTCAACATCTTATGATGTCAATATTAACAAGTTTTCAAGGTCATCAACACTGACCGTAAAAATAAGTAAAGAGACATTATGACACCATTCACAATCCACACAACTCTGTCCAGATGAAATAAGATTTGGGCAACCTACTGGAAAACCAACTCACTGAAGGGGCATAAGCAATGGTTTACTCATGGTTTCAGGATGACTGAAACAAAAGTGAGTTTCTAAATTACTCATAAAGCGAGTACGTTAAACTAGGTTTCAGCTAATGAGGGAGGAGGAGCTGATTTCTCTCTTGCTCACTTTCAAGTAGCACCTTCACAGATTTATTTTTAATTTTCAACAATTGTCATATAATTTGCAAAATTATTATACAGAATACTACATGACATGAAATTCATAATTTGTGACATTGATAAATATAAAGACTATTAGTTAGCTGTCTATGTGCTAAGTGAATGCTTAGGAATTGAATTTTTACACTTTCAGCAAAGTGCAAAAATTAGAGGACACTGAAGTAAGCAGAAGTGGGATCAAGTGCTGTGTTACTAGTGTTATTATGCAGTTTGCTGTTACTACAAACAAACAAGAAAATAAGGATAATGAATCATTCAAGGTAGTATATGAACGTAACACCAGTACCTGGTGTATTGCCTGCATAGGTGCGTATTATAGAATAACTACTGTAAGAGTGAACACTCTTCAAACTCCACAGGTTGTAGCGGATTGATAAAAGAGAACACCGCAGTATTTTCCATATTCTCTGTACTACAATGGTGTTTTATGGAAAGCAAACAGCAGGATTTTATGGGTGGTCAATGTAACTATTTCTTATTGATACATTCCCTAAGTTACAAGAAAAAAAGGAAGCTCAGAAGTTCAGTCAAGAGTGAATTTGGTTAGTTTATTCCAACAATTACAGTTCCCCAACCTTTGTGCCATCTATGCATACTACACAGGAAAACTCAAGTGGCTGCTGGAATGGAGGCTGTAATGTTTTTTTAGCTGGTGGGGATCCTCTCCCAGTGAGGGCTACTGGGCAGATGCAGCATTTGCCTTTCCTTGGGTTGTGGTGCTGACTTCTTTCTTGTCAGAGTCTATAGAAAGACACATGGTGAAATCATAATTTATTTTACTAAATAAATGAGAAGCAAATCCACTGACATTGGCATGGAGCAGATAACAGGCAACCACAACTCTACAGCGAATAACTGCACTGTTTTTGAATGGAGCAGGGTCCGGATTTTCTCAAGTATCAGTTCACAAGCTTTTCTTGCCCATATCTGTTTCTAAGGAGGTGACAAGTATGAAATCAGTGTCTAACCTAAAATTGTAATAATCATTCCCTGCTTGAGGTCTGACCCCAAATCAGTCATAACATCTAATTGGTGTTGAGTGAACCGCTAAGGCTGCCTCTCAGCAAGTTTTGCAGCACAATGGGGGTGTAAAAGCTGGAGTATCCACCCTCATCTATGCTCTGCTCTGCCTGACATCACCAACCTAAAAGCCTGAAGTTAGGCTTCTAAATGAGTATTTTGTCACTTCACTGATGTCTTGGTCTGTTTTGTATCCACTTTTTATTTATTTAGGTGCCTCTTGCCAGTATTCTTGTGTCTATCAAGAGCAGATTGCTGATAGAAAAGGTTGGTCTCTTATATCACGCTCCTAATACTAAAGAAAGTCATCTTCTAGAAACCTCAGGGTCTCAGGAGCCCACAAAGGCTTTTTATCCACTCAACTTCCTATAGAAAATGAAAAGGAAAATGTATAGATAATGTTCAGCCTATTAAAAAAAAAAAAAGTAGGGACAAACCCAGCAAAATAGCTGATCTAACAAAAGCAAGAGGATGCTAACAGCTCCCCTAATACTGCCCCACTTCAAACAGAGCTGCTGCCAGCATAGCCCTCAGGCTACCCCAATAATATATGTAGTTGTTTAGCTTGGCCATTTCTCTGTCTAACCTGCTGGTAATTAGGCACTTTTTGTGGATATCACATTTCCATGCCACTGGCCTTTTTTCTCCCTTCAGTTTTTCTTTTATATGTTCCATATGATTTAATGAGGCAGCACCTTTTTCATTTAAAAACAAATTAGGTGTTAGAAATTAATCATCCACAGCAGGCCTCAGAGTTGTCAATACTTTGACAAGAAACCGTCAGTTCTTATAAACAGTGATACGAAATCCAGCAAGAATTTTCGGGATGTGCAGTTCTCTCATATATGCTAGTCTGAATTTTATTCTCACTTGTATTCCTCTAAAGAAGTCTCATGACATAGTTATTGAGAATAAGCAGGAGTGTGTGGTTGAGCAACCTCATGCACACTCTCTGGTGACCCCCCGAGCTGGGGAACCCTGCAGGGATGCTCGAGCCAGACCCAGATGAATGGGACAGCCCAGCAGCATGGGGAGGGGCTGCACAGCACTGGCACCCTCGGTGCCTGGATGGCCACCTGCTCCCAGCACAGCAGGGAGAGTTGACCCAAGCAACAGCATCGACAGAACACCAGCTACAAGGCATGTGGTCATACAAGCCCCAACGGAGAATGAATAGTGCAAGTCAAAAATAGGGACTTTCCTAGGAACTACTCATCTTTACCTACAATGCAGGGGATTCAGGGTGTAGGTGCACTGCTGTGAACGTGTGTTTGCCTGCGGTGACGGTCACAGGTTGGAGCTGAAGAACAGTTATCATGTCCACACAGCCTATATTTCAGATTCATTCCAAATGGCCAATATTTCTGATCAGAAATTGTAACCCTCATTGTAGCTCTCCTCCTAAGCAAAATGTGGAGTTGTATTTTCAAGCAGGTTTTATTTCTAGAGGTAACTCCATCCAATTTGCTGGCTATCCAGAAAAGGATCTTATAAAGACATGTCCCTGGGTAACACTAGAGGAGAACTGGTGTGTTTCATTATGTCACACTCATCCAAAGTGTTTTGAGGCTAGGTCAATAAAAGAGAGATCTGCAATCTCTCTTATATACGGTTATATTTGATCTACTACTCAGGAACTATTAAACAGTGAGAATAGAGCACATGATCCTTCTAATCATAACAGTACTTTCAGAATAAAAATATACCTAGTAAAACTACACTGCTTCAAATTAGTAAACCTAAATATTTACTTTACATAACCTGTTATTTAATATACTGTGCATAAGGAAAATATTCTGTTTGGCGTTATGCTCGTGTATCATCAGAGGGAATAGCTAATACATATCATTCACATACTAACAATGTATCTAAACCTGTAATTTGTAAACCTAGGAAAACTCAGTATATGTTTCAGCAATCCCAAGCATGTCTATACATGATCCACAGAGATTTTTTAAACTGAATTAATTATACACTTTAATGGAAATTACAAAAGGAATGAAATACAAGCCATATATTCATTTGCAAGATATTACATTAAAGTTCTAACTCAAAGAAGAGTCTAAGAAAAGCTACATTAAATCTGACATGTCATTCTTTCCTTATATAGATTTTTCATCATTAATTTTGAATTTTCATGTCTCTGTTTTTAGAAGAAGCTTAATGAGGAATATTACCTAAATGTAGCTTTTGATGTTGCATTTCCTTCAAAATGTGATTCATCAAATAGTGCCCAAATATTTTTATTTTTCCTATAGTATTTTAAGAACAAATTCTTGAACTATTTCTCACTAAAATAGTGAGAATAAAATAGAAATATTATTTATTTTAGAAATGAAATAGAAAGAAAAATTTGCTTAGATTATGTTTTAATATTGGTGTTCTGCATATGGTGAGCGGCATGAAGGACATTTTAGAGACAATGGATTAAAATCACAAATGTAACACCCTAGACAGCCAAGGCCAAAACTGTCTTGGCAAGTGTTTAGATTAATACAAGCTATGACAGACAGTCAGGTTAGCCAGCTTCAGCATAAAGTATTACATAAAACACATGTACACTAGAAATTAACTGCAAATGTATAACCAAGAGTTTTCTGGTTTTGCTTTTCTTTGTGGTTCATGTCTGGGTGCAAACTTTCATTGTATATTAATACATTGAGTGATAACATCACTCATTTTGATTTCCACCTTGAACCTTATACGAGACAAACCCTACCGGAAACTGAAGTCAGCCTCAAGTTCACAAAAAAATTAATAAACCTTCACTTAACTTTCAAAGTTAGTCTTAGTTTAAAGTTTCCTATTGTAATCCCTGTCTGACACTAATCTAAATATTTTAATTACTTGCTCTGTTAATAGCAGCTTACAGGCTCAGAGCAGTGGACTATACACTCCAGTACGCAATGCTGTTGCTCCCTAAATTAGAAAGCAATCCTCTGATCTGCATGAAATTAAATTTATTTTTAATGAAATTTTAACCAAAATCTTTCATCAGGGATCTCATACATTGAATGCTCTAACTTCCTTTTCTCTAGCTTTTCCAGCATACTCGCATTTATTTTTGTCTCATAGAAAAAACATGGTTGCTAAATTGCACATTATCTGACTATGTCACCCCAGATGTTGGGTATCTCCTTTCTACCTTATCAAAGTCAAAATTACAGTTCTTTCCTCGGCAATCTTCATAAATTTGCACATTGCTACTTATGTTTTCCGCCTCTTCTAATTTCAAAATCAGATCTGCTCCCAACTTCAGCTCCTCTCATTTATTTTTTCCTTTATATAACTTCTTGGTACACTGAGTCAGCTGCATGAAATTGGTTAATTTCTGTTCCTCTAAGTTTCTCTCCAATGCAGCCAATAAAAAAAACATTGAAATATAGGTGACATTTTATTCTGCTCCTCTCCTTTTATTTCTAGACTGCAAACATCAGGATTTATTGGATGTTGCCAAACACATTTTAGGTGCTACTGTAAAACAAAATGATTCATTGATTCAGCAAACACTTACAGCGAAATGACTTTCCATAGCATTTTCAAATAGCTGTCTCTCCATCAGGGGGAACACATACTAGGAAAAGCATTGAAAAACCATACAAAATATTGTATATTTTACGTGCACATAGATACACACAGACATTTCATACTTAGAAAAGCACAGGCAATTGGATCTCCTCCTCTGACAGGCCGCTGAGCAATGCTGCTGTATGACATTATAAGGGAACAGTCTCTGATTCACATTTGTCTAAGATAGGAATCAGTGGACCATTTAGAGCGTTTTCAGGGAGATGCATTCCTAGCTCAACAGGACTGCTGATGATGAAGCAACATTGTGATGTAGATAGAATTGGTGTACCTATTAATAACTGAGCTAGCCGACATTAGTGATCAGCTTTATTGTATGAAAAGACATGGACTGTGGAAGCAAAATATGAAGCAGAGAGCTTAATGACTTGTGTTTTAAAATCTAGTCCCTTGTTTCTTCAGCAGTGTTTGATACACAGTTTGTGTTTATGCTAACTTCACTTAGGTTAGCTAATAAATGACTTTGATTACTGCCATCGCTGTCCAATACTACGCAGAATAAAACAGGACACATGGCAAGGGGAGATGACAGACAGCGAGGAAGATGGGGATGCAAGTCAAAGGCCATACTTCCAGAACACAGGAAAAGCTTTTGCGTGCTCAAGTGCAACGATGCACAATCATTTAACCATAAGGCTAAATAGTTACTAATATTTGCTAAACTATTACCCTTTTCTCACAGTGTCCCATCCCCTAGATGATGTTACCAATCCTGTAATAGAGCTGCAAAACAGAATTTGTCAGACCACTTAGGTTGCTGAATTTGTCAATCCACTTTCTCTGCAATAGCCAGCAGCTGAATTTCTATTTTTGCTAAAGCTGGGTTCAGCCTCCTTTGCAGTGAAGGAGCGGAGCCGTGTGAGCCAGCCTGCAGCCAGCCCCGGAGCAGCGCAGGATGAGCACTGGAGCAGCTGAGCAGGGAGCGAGAAGCCACTGCTGCTCCGTGCCTGCCAATAAGCAAAGAAGGCTGGATGTGGTCTTAGTTCCTGAAATTCATTTGCTTTCAGTGAAACAGACTCCAAAACCATGGAAACATTTAAAACACACAGGGAGTCTTATTTTGTGCTGCAAAGACTGTAATAAATAATAGAATTACTATTTTCAAGACTTTCAGAGGAGACTGAGTGAACTTAGAGTGAAAACACCTCGACTCCCAAACCTGGTTTATATGCGCAGGAATATAAACTACATTAAAATGCCTAACTCAAATCTCATTCTTTCATGATTCAACTGCACAGTCATAGAGCTGCTAATAAGTAGTTTATTGGTCATAAAAAATGGCTATTAACATTGCAGTAATAGATGTTATTAAAGGAATAAATATTCCACTTACAATGCTTATGTCTCACCAAAGTTTAAGACTGTTTCAAAGATTAGATGTCTCATTTTTCAGTCCACTGTTACAGCGTAAAGGGATTTTGGTGGAAAGTTCTGTTTCTTCCCTGAGCAGAAACTTTGTTGTTGTTGGAGTTTGATACAGCAATGAAGGAAAACCAATCACAGATGCTGACTGCAAAACTGCAACAGAAATTAAAGAGATTTCACTTCTTTCTCTTTGGGAAGTTGTTCTTCTGTTGTCCCATGCTGGAAGTGAAATTAAAAAAGAATAGTACACAAGTTTCAGCCATACATTGAGTGAAATTTTGCCTTCCCTAATCTATCATGGACTTTAGAAACACAAGGCAACCATGAGCATAACAATATTTTTCCAGTGTCCTGGTTTTGACTGGGATAGAGTTAATTTTCTTCCTAGTAACTGGCATAGTGCTGTGTTTTGGATTTAGTAGGAGAATGCTGATAACACACTGATGTTTTAGTTGTTGCTAAGTAGTGCTTACAGTAAGTCAAGGACTTTTCAGCTTCCCATGCCCTGCCAGCGAGAAACTGGGAGGGGGCACAGCCAGGACAGCTGACCCAAACTGGCCAAAGGGCTACTCCATACCATATGGCGTCATGCTCAGTATATAAACTGGGGGGAGTTGGCCAGGGACAGTGACTGCTGTTTGGGGACTGGCTGGGCATCAGTCGGTGGGTGGTGAGCAATTGCATTGTGCATCACTTGTTTTGTATATTCTTTTATCATTATTATTAATAATAATAATTATTATTTTCCCTTCCTTTTCTGTCTTATTAAATTGTCTTTATCTCAACCCATTAATTTTACTTTTTTTTTCTTTTTTTTTTTCCTATTCTCTCCCCCATCCCACTGGGCGGTGGGCGTGAGTGAACGGCTGTGTGGTGTTTAGCTGCCTGCCGGGTTAAACCACAACATCCAGTTATGAACACAAGCCACTGCTGTCCTTTCATACGTATACATGTAGTAATGGAGCATTAGAGTACCCAGGATGTGTGAGACTTGGATTCAGCTCCTTCTCAAGGGGACTGAAACTCAAGTGTGTTGCAACACGCACATACAAATACATACAAAAAAGCCTTTGACAAGGAACCAAAATGCATAATTAGAAGGTGAGTACTAATCCCCTCCCAATGGTGCAAAAGGGATGACAGTGTAAAGGCACAAGAGGAGAAGGAACCATAGTCCCTCTCATGCCTTTAAAGAAAGTGGCAGTTGTCACTGCTTTCAGTGAAGAGCTCTGTTTTACAGGACTATAGCATGTGATTGCCAAAAATTCCTATTTGAATCAGTCACTTATTGAAAGTTAAGTTGGAATGACTAGGTTTTTTTAATTCAGTTTTGCTTACAGTATTAGATAGTCATAGCCTGCCCAGACGTCTCAAGTCTGTAATGCTCTTGCTATGCAAAAGCACAACTGCACCTACCCAGGAAATTTTACACGAAATTGGAGTTTTTTTATAAAAAAATGGAGTTTTTCCAGCATATGAAGATTGAACCAATTTAAAAGTATTCAGGACTGACATGGCTAAATTCCTATTCAGTCATTTCTGGATCTGATTTTAATATCTACACAATAGCAGAAATAGTATAATTTATGGAACACACCATTAAAGATGGGGAAAGTGATGTGTGACAAACACCCAAAGCCTGATCGTTTAATCTGATGCAATGTATTTCAGTAACCAAATGCAAGTCACTCAGCCGTTGTGTGTATTTCAGCCACATTAGAAGACTGTGGAGTTCATCGTTTCTAATTTTTAAAGTAGATTACAGCTGCCACATCGTTAAGACCTTACAATTATATCTGAACAATAAATTGTATTATTAATAGGATGGTTATGGCCTGTGAGTATTAGATATTGTTGTTTGTGATTTGCACTTAAAGAGGGATTTTAATCAAGTTTACCATGCTCAAAAAGTCTGTTTTGCATTTAAATAAACATCCTTAAAGATTGATCTGTTTTACTCAATTATACAATGCCTCATTCTGAAGCCTAGGAGTAATTTATTATACAGACTCTGTGAGCAAGGAAGATGTATTGCATTGTACTTAATCTTATCAAATTTCTGCTGATTTTTGATGACAATGTCTGTTTATCATAATTATTATGAGTTGTCTGGGTTAATAAAACCTGAAAAACTGTGTGGGAATTAAACCAGTATGGAATGTTAAACTTACAATTTATGTAAGGCTATCTCATACCAGCTGTCCTTCATGCGTCTATGAAGCTGTTTATTTCAGTAGTCTCTTGTACCACCATTGTTAAGTAGTTCAAGTGTTTAAAACTCCAATTTTTAGGAATGTATAATTTGTATTATGAACCCGTGCAGATGAAAATATTTTAAAATATATTATAATATTGCAAATTAGGTATCATTTTTCTATCATATTTGATAGAAAATTTTGTTTTCATTAAAAATGACCTGGTTGTCATTTGCATTATGCTGTAACTTTAATAAAATAGCTTCTTTGCCTTAGTGGTCACCTGTAGATAAGTGGTTTATAGTGCAAAGGAATTGCTGTGTTCATTTAGAGTCATAATTAACTTCTACATTGTAAGACGTATTTATAACCATTTTCTGTACTGGTTCCATACTATACCATCATTTTTAGGAGGCGCTTCTTACTGAAAGTGCATTCAGTGGGCAAGTATTTCTAAAACTAACAAGCAAAAAAAGCTTTAAAAAAGTAAATCTTGATTTAATATATCTTTCAGAAGATGCAAACCACAAATGACTGTTTTTATTTGGAAAGAATTTAAAGCACTCACGTTTTAAGATTACACCAAGGGTCTTTTGTGATCTGAAATAAAAGCCCGTGTTTGCCACATTCTTTGACGCAGAACCATATTGATTTGCCTTAGAATTAAATCTGTAGGCAGTGAGCAAGTTTTCAATCCAAAGCCAGGTCAATGACACTCCCAAGTAACAAGAATGTCCACCAAACTATTGCACAGTAATGGAATGTGGACAAAATACACTTCACATATTCCATCAGAAACAATAAAGGCACATGAAATTCCCAATTGGAAATGGGAACAAAAAGGTTCAAAGGAGGTTGAAAAAACTATTTGATCAACAATGTATGTTTTCTCTTCGAATACTGATAGTATTCCCGACCAAGCTAAAGTCCTGCTTCTATCATTAGTGAGGCTAAAATGTTTGGGATCCCCTCTTTTTGGCTCTGGCTCTGATTGTTTTGTGACCATTCTCACATCATTCTTCAGTTCTACATTTATCAATAACAGCACCGGTCATCTTCAGGGATATGGTATGAGCATTAATTTCCAGGATAAGGCACATGAGCTTTCTGATAATAGGCACAGTGGAAATGTAACACAGTATTTCTGCTACAAGAATGACTTTGGAGTTAAAGAAGTGAAGAGACAAAACCAGTGTTAAGTAAGTTCATAGTAAAGTCAATAAACTATATAATGACAAGAGTTAGTATTGTTCTATTTCACAGTTCAATATAATGTAAGATTTTGTTGCTTAAAGGAGAACTTTATTGATGTTTACAGATAGACTTTATGGCTTGTTTGTCACCATGAAAGCCTAGATGTGTCTGTCTCAGTTTCTGCTCAGGAATGCCTGGACCATATACAGTCTATTTTCATACCAAGGAGAAGAAAAAAATATATAGTCTAAAATTCCTGTATCAAAGCAACTTTAACTTGTTAAGATAATTGTCTTGCAATGATTGATCTAGTCATGTCAAGATAATAAGGTTTTTATGGTCCTGAGGAGGATTTAATCTAATTTTTGGAGGGATTCTGATCTCACTGTTGCTGCTTTATCACTTTTAATCTCAACACTTTTATTTGAATTTGCTCTGCAAAATTCAATATACTTTTAGTTGACAGCTGAAGACATAGAATAGTCTTTTTACACTAAGTTTTCCTGTGTTGCAACTGTGTTTTAAATCTTGTTATCATTACTCTGAACAAATCCAATTATGGAGTTATTTTACTACTTTCGACAGAGAATACTCTGTATAATTTCTCCAACACAATAAAAGTACCTCTTAAAGAAAAAGTAGTAACCTGATTTTGAACAGAAGGTGGCTGCTAATGGTGTCTTTAATTATTTGGTAGAGGATCATTTGTAATTTAAAGAAAAGATATCTAAGACTTTGTGTTATTCTTCAGTAGAATCTACTTACTGTTTTATTGGTTCAGTTTTCTAACTATATGAGGGTAAAATAAAGTCTGTATTTAAAAAAAAATTGTTCAGCATTGTCTTCCTCAAGTCTCAGTTTTAATAAGACACTTTTTTTTTTAATTCCCTAAGGCAAAATGGACAATAACCACAAATCTGGTTAATAGATAACTCATAAACTTCGATTTGTTTACACTGATCACAGCACTGTAGGCACCAAAATATGGTGTGGAGGAAAAAAACCACACCACACAGTTGAACTGAAATGAGAATAAAACCACTATGTCAACTGAAAACAATTCGGGGCAGGGAATGGCAGAGCTGTTACACGTGCCCCGCGTGGGGAGGCCCAGTTCACCAACTGGTATTGGTGCCAGATATATATTAAATAATTAAATGCAATAAACCTGCAGCCTGTCCATTTCATAGAATCATAGAATAGAATCATAGAATGCTTTGGGTTGGAAGGGACCTTTAGAGGTCCTCTAGTCCAACCCCCCTGCAGTGAGCAGGGACATCTTCAACTAGATCATGTTGCTCAGAGCCCCGTCCAACCTGACCTTGAATGTTTCCAGGGATGGGGCCTCCACTACCTCTCTGGGCAACCTGTTCCAGTGCTTTACCACGCTCATTGTAAAAAATTTCTTCCTCTCCCTCCCGAACATGGCCCAGGGACTGATGTGCCGCTCCCAGAGCGGGATCCCTCTGCCCGCAGGAGTGCGTGTCCCTGCAGACAGCTGCTTCCCCGTAGTTCTGGTGGTCCGGAGCTGCACAGCTCCCTGTGCTCATGCCAGGGCTGGCAAAGTCCCCTGTGCTCTGCCTGGCAGCAAGTTGTGTCTTCTCCCCCCCTAAATAGGGAAAAGAACTTAGTCTAGTCGTCTTCTGGGATTGTGTTATTCGTTGTATTTTCTTTTTGGCTCTATCCTCTTTGATTATTTTTAGTTCTTAATCTTATTACTTCACACTTCTGTACAACTGAGCTGAATAAGCTACTTATCCAGCCTCTAAGCTGAATCTATCCAGATCATTTTGAATTTATTTGCTCTGTTCCTCTGTATTTACTTTATCCTCCTTTCCCAATTTGATGTCATTGGAAAATTTAGGTCAGTAAATTATAAAGTAAACAAAAATGGCCCTAATGTTGTGCTTTCTGACATTGCTTTTAACTCCTTCCTGAACTATTTTTTATTTATATTTGCTCCTTCAACCAAAAGTAATTCCTTGGGAATTCATATGCCTTTCTGTAAGAGAATGCTTGCCTTATTTGTAGATCAAACCCTTCTCGTAAAATCTACTTTAAAATAAGCACCACATTTCTCACTTTTTCATCACCTGAATATGTATCATCATACACTTCAGAAGAAAGACAAAAGCCAGTAGTCACAGAGTGCAACGTCCTAAGCCGAACTCTGACATGGGTCTCTTTTTGGTCTGGGCAAATCACTGAACCTTCCTTGACACTCTTCTGGGAAAGGAATTCACCATTTTGAGGACTATTTTTCACTAAGCACTTGCAAGGTTCTGCAGACATGGTTCACATGTCACACAGAAGCACAGTCGCTGTAGTCTTCAACCTTCAAATACATTTGTTAACATTTTTTTGGCTCCTGATTGCTCAATACTTTCTTATTTTCATTTTTTGGTCATCAACATCCCCTGGCTTGCTCCTTCTTAAATAAAACATTCTCTCCTTGGTGATATGTAGTGAGCCAGTAGAAAGATGCTGTCATTTGACTCGCTGTGACATGTTTCAGAACACTCTTTGTGAAATTCTCCCGTATTTTCAAATATCCAAACTATGTTATGTGAATATATTTCCAGTGCAGCTTTCAAAATACATCAAAATACTTGTTCTAAACTAACATTAATTTTGTTTTCAGTTCAGAATGGTCTCCTATCTATACCGATGTTCTTAATTCTGCCTTCTAATATGGGAGTTAGCACTGAATGCAATAAATTTTTCTATGTGAGCAAATACCCATTAAAGGGTCATGTGTGCAGTTTCCAAAAAGAATTTTTAAGCCTTACTTCTTCCTTTCAGTGTACTCTGCTGAGTATATGGGTAGTTGCAGTCACCAATTAGCGTCACTCTGGTGCCATGTGATGTCTTCCTATGTGCTCAGTTACCTCACAGGCAAATATTCTTCTGGTGTTTTTTTGTTTGGTTGGTTGTTTTTTCAGTCAGACTCCTTGTAAGAGATCCTTGTACTACTCATAATCTGAAACATCCAGACTGTACAGACTGTTTTTAAGAATGAATCATGTATCAGGCCACACGGCTTTCCAGCACAGAAACTTCCAATCAGTCAATACTTACTGGCTTATTTATGAGCTTTCCTGTGCACCTGCATGTCAGATAAGTAAGACGGAAGGAGTGCTCTAATGAGGATTATTCTTGCTACCAAAGTTTGTTCTTAAGGGGAGGCTAGTTGCCCCTGATTTGTTATTCCTGGAGAGCAACAGTATAACACTTGGTTGACACACAGACAGACCCAGCTATGCACTGGCAGTGCTGCAGAAGGATGTTGTCCGCACCAGAAAGCGTGGCCGGCACTTCTTTTCTTTTCAGCACAACAGGGAAGCATGAAATGCTTGCTGCCGTGCTCGGTGCATGGCAAGACATCACTCTTTACAGCATGGAGTGACAGCTAGAATGACCTCATATTCCTGTGCAGGAGCAAGGGAGCAGCTGGTCCCTTTGACTTCTACCATGTGGGTCCGCAGCAGATCCATTGCTTTAATTTTGCAAATAACTCCAGATATCCTACTTTCTCTATTACATTAAATAAAGGATATCTTAAAAGCTATTATATACAAACCCATGCTGTGTGCCCTTATACAGGGTGCAGGATCAAAACAAAACAACAAAAAATCAGGGCTGCAAACACGAGCAGTTCTGACTGTTCAGTGAGAAAGCACATGCGACTACAGTTAGATAATTCACTGTAGCAACTTGGCAGCACTCCCCATTTACTGTATTTACGTGTGTCTAATCCCTGGGTTATCAGTAAAATGCAATTCAGCAGCAGCACAGGCTACACATTCATGTAGGTATTAACAAAAGCCTGCCTCCTTGTTCCAACTTTTTTAATTATAGCAATACCCCCTTTCTGCCTTTTATTGTATGGAGGTCATCTAGGTACTTCTTTTGGAGTACCAGTACTTTTAGATGGTGAGAGCTTTCAGAGGTGTGAGTGGCATGTGTGAAAATACAATAATCCCAGCATATTGAATGCTCCAGTTTAAAATGCTTTCAGTAGAGAGCCTGCTTAATATTAAAAAAATCTTGAAGGTTACTTGCTTATGTGCAGGGTGTTTTTTTTTTGTTGTTGAATGTGTTGGAAGATACAATGGAAAACAGAAGCACTGATGAAGATTAAATGGAATAGAGCTGACTTTGTGCAGCAACTCTGGAGATGCTAATTCTTCTTGTTGCTGGTTTACACAACCAGGGCAGCGATTCCCCTCCACTGCAAGACTCCAAATTGCTTCGTGCAGAGCAGCTGAGGGGGTCAAAGTCTTTTCTTGCCACGCTGCAAACCCACATTCCTTTCCTTTCCCTAATGAATCATCTCTCGTTACCGCTTGTTCAAGGGCCTGGTTTCTCTCCTGAAGCAGCTATGTACATTTTAAGAGGCAGAGCAGATCTTGGACATGGGAGGCTTTTCACACAAATGTTGGGGGTGGGGGTTGGATACAGTTTTCCTTAAGGAACGTGAAGGTGTTGCTGTACATAAGGAAGTAAGAGATGGACTTCCGATACTTAAAAGGCACAAAGGCATTTGTCACAACAAACCCAGAGAAATGTTTTCGGTGAAAGCGTACTCCCTACCTTGGTTTCCCCTCCAGCCAGTGCCCTTGCGGTAGCTGTCATTTACTGGATAAGCTCCGGGTTCATCCCTGCAGACCCTTGGTGCCCCGCAGCCATCTCTCAGCCGCCCCATGCTGCTGCTGGGATGTTCCCAGCAACAACTGAAAGATGCTTCATGTCTCCTGCGCCTGCTCTCTCCTGGCAATGATCAGATTGGCAGCAGATGAATGTGGCAGCCTTGGTAACTTCGCTTCTGGGCACAGCACTGGGCACAAGACATCCATCTAAAGCTAATATATTGGATAGAGGAAAAGGGAAAAAAAAAACATTATTGGTGAGTTGTAGGTACACTGTGGTGTTTCTAGCTGTTCCATGTTCGTAAAGGTGGGTTTGCCTTGATGAGATCTCTATAGCTTAATTATTCTCCTGTTAAAGTTATTGTGATTTTTCTTCATTAAAAAAAGTTATGATGTTTGAAGCTCAAAGAAAGCCAGAGAAAATGAACTTTCTCCTTGAGAAATATTGTGGAAATTTCTCTTTTTTTTTTTTAAAGGCATTTTTAGCATTAAAATATAATTTTAAATGAATTTTTTCTGAAATATTTTTACAGTTTTTTTCCAAAATAATTTTTAAACCTTTCCTTTACCAATACCCTTAACAACTGTAGTCAAAAGGAAAAGTAACTGTATTTTGAGTTTAAAATCAAAACAGTTTCTGAATTATGAAATGCTAGCAGAAACGTTTCCACAAGGAAGTCAGTAGTTCTATAGGATAATGGAGTCATCAAAAGGGACCTACAGGGATTAGGAAACCTCCTCTCACTGAGAAACAAGCTACTTCCAGCTATTCCCCTTGCTTCCAATTTTTCTTTAAGCAGACTTTTCTTTTTCTAAAACCTTCTGAGGCTAGCACAATTGCAGCTGAGAATCTGACATTTCTTAACATCTAAAAGGAGGTTTAATGCAAAGGACACTCAAAGTAGAATACAAAAGAAGTACAGAGGTAGAAAATACCAGAAAACAGAGTCTTATTTTTTGAAAGCTCACTAGGTACTCTCCTCAATTCTTTAATACGATGAAACCAGAAATTCTTGCGTTTGGGAGTTCAGCTTTCCCAATCTGAGCAGTTGCACCATGTGATGTCCAACATAAAATTGGGTGCATCCAGAGGCAGAGCGTCAGGAGCTCTTCCCCAGGGTGACGCTCAGGAAGAGGGCATGCCCAGAAGAGACAACAACTGCCACAATTAGCTGAACCACAAGCCCCAAGTTTAGCAGCCCCACACTCAGAACAGAGGACATGAAGGAGAGGAACCACTGGCTACAGGCCCAGTGAATTCACTGATCACTATAGACAACACTAAGCCAAAGTTCTCCAAACTTTCAGTCTTCACAGACTGAAACCAAATGGCATCAGCATGTCTGTAACATGTTTTTGCCCTTGAGCACACGCCTGGCCAAGCCTCTGTGTGATCTAGCACAACCAGACAACGCAGCCTTTTTCACAGAGAGGCCTGCCTATGGCCAAAGCAATATGTTTCATGACAGTCCAGAAGTAATTTATTATTAATTTTAATTGTTTGTATTTAATATACTATAAATCTCTGTAAAGAACTAATATGCTGGCCAAACCCAAAATGGATTTAAAAAAGAAAGCTCCAGGACTGCCATTAATTGGATGATGAACAGCTTCCAATGTTAGAGGACAAATAGTAGCTATGAACTTGCTACACCACTGAAACAGCACCAGAGATGAGGCAGGCATTCTGCACTTCTGAAAGCAGGAATATTTTGTCACACTGTCATCAGATACAATTTCTGATGTATAGTTAAATAACCTTTACTTTCATCCCTCCAGTGTAAAAGATGAAAATCTTTTAAAAGCGAGAGTCCCAAAGAAATGTAAATACAGTGTATTCACTACTGACATTTCAAAAGATTTTGCCCCACCAGTGGAGACAGCTATTCTCTATTATCAGGTTTCCTGTCAGTCATGTTGATTAAAGTTGATAAATACTGCAAGCCACTTGGGGTAGGCTAAAGGACACAAAAGAAAAATGTAACTTATTTGAAAAGGACCATATTTCTTGGGAAATGAAAAGCAGACCATATTTGCCTGCATTTCTCAACTTCAAGAAAAGCAAATTCTCCTATTTAATATTTTTTTTTCATTTTCCTAGAAGTAGTACATGCTTATGTGCTGTAATTAATGTAATAGTGCTTTCCATGGACAAAGCAGTGTGATATTGAAAAGTCAGCAGTTTCTCTGCCTTCATACACTATTATGTTTATCGAACTCAGGCAATAAATTCACTAGACCAGTTGTTGAAATTTGGCGTCCTGTAATAGCTACATCCTAAGGGAATGTGAGTCCAAGTGCATCAGGAACATTGGCACGTGTTTTGCAAGACTAAGGTGTCAGTCCAGAAAGGAAACTGCTTTTGAAAGCATGCCATATAGTCTCTATAAATATTTAATATGCAAAAGACAGAAGATCAGTTTGATATAATTCATAGGGTCAAATCAGTTATAAAGATTCTTCTGATTGCTGTTGCATATGCATTATTTTTAATCTAAAATTCTTCAGCAGAAGTGGCTATTAATTTCAGAATTAGTATTAGAAAAGCATTGATTTCCATTTGCCATCAAGGCAAGGAAAAGGAGCAACACTCCCACAAAATGAACTATGGATAGGAAAAGCTAACTTTTTCCTTTCTTTTTTTTTTTTTTCAGTACAAACGAGCAAAAAAATGTTGTGGTAAAAGAGTGAAAAAAGCTGGAAGAAAAGTAAAGCCTGAATCCAGGAATACTTTGTCAATTATGACCTTCCATTAAGCATCAGTGGAGGTACTTACACCAACGTAGTGGAGCATGTGAATGTCCAGGAGCAAGAACTTTAAATCACAAAATCTTTTCCATGAAAACTGCTGTCCTTATCTTCTCAAATTTTCCAGAAGAATACTTTTACAACTTGACTGAATATTGTACTTAGATCAGTAGAAGGGACAAGATTGCAGAATCCAAGCTGGATTTCTTAGAAAAAAAACAAACACCACTACTTGAGAGAAAGCTGAAAGTTATTGTATGAAAGGAGAAATGAAACTCCTGGTAATTGAATTACATTTTTTAGTTTAGAAAAAATCTTATACTTCTAATAAATGATTAATTAAATTCACTATGTGGCTATAAAAGTATTTGATGACCCACACATTTTTGGCTAATAACACAAACTCTACTGCCAGTAGAATATATTGATTTAAACTCATAGGGGTTTTTAAAAAGGCCTGCAGAGCCTTAAAATGCAAAAGTTATGTGGGTTTGGAAATTCTGAACTAAGACCAGTTTACATTAGTATTTTAAGAACATCATGCATGCATTTACCTTACTGAGCTTATTGTTTAGCTATATATTTCCTACAGCAGCTGGAGTAGTTGAAAATTTAATGCAGTAAAACTACATTAAATTTCTGACAAACCGTAAAAGAAAGAAATCCAGTCCCACTCCTGTATTTCTTTGGCGCTAAGCTGAGGGTTTTTTATAATGAGATTCTTTTTAAAGTGCACAGGGTGCCAAAATGAGTGTGCCTATTTAAGAACCTCTCAGTTTACCACCGCAGAAATCTAGCTAACTGAGAAAACTAGTTTACCTTTTACAGCAATTTTAATACAGCTACCTTGGGTCTACTTATTTGTTCGGATGCTTATCCATCATAAAATCACACTGTGCAGAATCAGATTACAAACCCTGATGAGAATTCTACATATGTGGCTAACTATGCCATTATAATTAATTTAGTCAGAAAACCATTATGTGTTAACAGAGGAAAAGACTCTTTTATAAATCCTGGCATTTTCCTTAGGCTTTAAAGAGCTCTCAATAAAGAAACATACTATGATGCAGCAATATAAAAGTGGTCAAGAACCTATTTTGCACAGACTTTTCTTTAATCCCTTTTTAAAATAATTAGATTTTTAACACAGGAGTCTATAGTTTTTAGGGTTTTTAATATCATAATTTAGTTCATGAAGTTTCAATGGGAAACACCTGATGAATACCACGAACTGAAAATGGTGATAGCCCTCTTGCAGGTTTTAGATGAGGCAAAGGGGATGACCCCGTTACTCCTTAAATCAATAGAAGTCATGGCAGGACAAGAAATTACCGCAAGATATTTGAGCCTAGATTATCACATATTTTTAATATAAACTGATGGGAAATATAATAGTGATGGTAACAAGATTTCATTTGCTCAGGATTTCCTATACGCAAGCTAGTTTCTAGCAGAAACTGGTAGTTTACACAGCTCTTGACCCTTTATTGTTTATTTGACAAATTAACTTTTATATAAAAGGTAGAGGATTTTTTCTTAATTAGAATACAGAAAAAAGAATACAGAATATTTCAGTGCTGCAAGGTAGTAGTCTACCGAAATAGCTTAAACTGTTCATATCATAGAAGCAATATGAAGAGCACCTTGAGTGTTCAGAAGCAATTACGACAGTGATAACTGCAGATGAAATGAAGCAAAATGTGAAAAATTTAGCTTCGTGTACACTTTTCTACATAACAGAATGACTTCCATTTATCTTACTTCTTTTTCTGTTAGACCGATTACTTAACTGGCTTCAGAAGCAAAATATGAATGAGCTGATAAATTGTTCCCTTTGACTTTTGCACAATCCAAGAGTAAATACCAGATTTAACATTTAATCATTTAAAACAGCAGATCTGGCTACAAGTTAAGATGTGAATATATTAACCCAAGTGTGCTGTCAGTACATAGCAAGGAGTTTACCTTTTTTATATACTTTAAATGCATTATGGGGATAAACAGGTATCAGCACCTTAATTTTATCCTACATATGACCCTACTGAATTCAAACACAGGAAAAAAACAGGAATCCATTTGTTGTTTAACATTAGAAAACACAGAGACTTTTAAGAAAAAAAAAGAAAACCTGTCAGTACAGGGCATGGTAGATGTAAAAATACAAGCCCAAGCCTGTGTCCTGCTCACCTTTACCTCCAGTTACTTGCAATCACTCATCTGGATTTTTAAAATCCTTGCCCTATCACCACCTGGCTTTATTTTTAAGAACAATCTCTTTGAGGACTTCATGTATACATCTATTAGTCATATCTTTGGAGACAGGAGTTCAAATAAATCCTGATTATGTCAACAGAAAAATAGATACCATTGCCTCATGCCAATACCTGGCAAGTAGTGGCTGCATCACTTAACATAAGAATCATTAAAAAGAAATCATCAGAGTTTGCTGAAGATGGGTTTTAGGGATGCATATAATTCATGACTGCTTTAATGGCACTCTAATTTCTGTGCGTTTAATTTTGAAACATCTCAAAATACCTCATCAGGTGGACTTTTTAGCTCTTAGAAATTCAGATTTTTTCACAGATAGTCTCAAATACAAACACAAAGATGTTCAAAATTCTTTCTGTCTTATGAAGATCTTTAACTTCTGTCTGAAGTTGTGATATACAGTTTTATAGGCTGTTACATTTCTTTTAACTTTTTTGCATGTGTTTCAGACACAGAATTGTGTGTAATATTATACATCTAAACATTTTTAATCAGCTTTTGACCACAATTTTCAACCTTCTCGTTGGTCAGTTGAACATCAAAGATGAACACCTCCTTCCACATGCAGTCTTCAGCAGGCATGACTCCTTAGGTTTGGCATTGTCTCGTAATTTCAGTAGCCTTTCTAATACACCCAAACTACATTTGGCTGAATTTCATGGTAGATTGTATATCCAGATGCTTGGTGATATAATTCTTTATTTGTCATCCCTAGCATCTGAACTACCAAAGAGTTAAACCTTCCATGACTCTTTTCCTGGCTTGCTAAGAATCTTTTAAAAAAGGTTTTGGTTGCAACCCTATTCCTTCAATCCCTCATGCATTGTCAAAAGAGCTATTAAAAATCTGTTACTGTTATAGAAATCTACAGGCTGTCCTGGAATGCTCTGGAGCTATGCCTTGAATTTAACTTACAAAAGATGCGTTCCGGTCTGATTGCTCCAGCCTGTGGTTTTCTGTATCATAAACTGAAAATTCTGTTTCTGTTTTAGACATTTTAATCTCAACTCCCCCATGAGCACTGGAAACTGGGCTGACCATACAGATATTTTCCAGGCCTGGGTTCATTTCCTTCCACTGTATCTTGCTTGTCCAACTGCTTCTCTTTTTGACCTCTTGCTATTTTCATTCACTTCCCCTGAAATTCTTTTCCCTGACTTTTTTAGTTTCTATAACCTAATATTAAAAAACCCAGTCAAATCTGTCTCATGCCCCCTTGTACAGTCTGACTTTTAATGTATGTGTACAGATCTCTCACTTCCAAACCTCTTCAGAGGGAAACTCTTCAAGAGGCAGCGCGGTCCAGAGGCCATCCAGCCAGTGTGGGGAGAAGGAGGCTGGAGCTCTGTTCCAGCTGACCTACCCTGCAGGTGACCTCCAGAAAATTATTTTGTACCCTTCTGACTTCGCATGCCTGTCTTGAGGATCTTTTTTGCAAATATTAAGGGATCTCCATTGTTTGCTTTTTTTCTTTTCACTAAGAGTTTGTACGCTGTTTAGCACAGAGAGCCCATGATCTCAGTTAAGGCCTGTAAGTTTTACTGGGCTGAACCACTGAGGGAACTATGCTATTAAGAGAGAGGATACTTTTGTTCCGAAAACAAGCAGACCCTGTACCATCGTCACAGAATGCATCTAATTCAGGACATATTTTTTCACAAATGATATCTAGTTGGAAAAATCTGTGCAACATTACCTCTGGAACGAGCTCAAAAGAAAGTTATTTCAACAAATATGCATGTACCCATGTGTTCAAGATTCTTTTTTTCTCTCTTCTCCACCCTTTTTTTCTATTTTAATGAGGGCTTCCTTTTATGCAGATCAACTTTTTCTTCTGGAGCCTACAACACAACAGAAGAAAGTGGATTTGTGGGACAGACAGCAAATGGATTCCCACAGAGCCCTGAATTCAGCTTCCCGCGTTGCCAGGCACCACCACCACTGCTGCACTCAAGAGGCAAACAAGTTCTTCATGCACAAGAGGCTGCTGTACTGGAGACCTACTGTGGCAACAACAGCCTGCCATTAGAGATGACAAAAATACACAGACAGATAGTGTGGGTAAAAAGCAACTGCATTCCGTTCTCCTTTTCCCTTCCTATTTCCCAGTATCTGTGAAGTTCTGGGTTATGCCAGCAGCAATATGACATACTAAACTATGCTTAACATACCTAAGATTCCTAGAGCCTATATTTTCATCATAGAAAGTAGGCACTTCCATGTATATACTGCTATCTCAAACTTCCCCAAGAGCTGAACAAGCTCAGTACTCTTAAAAACAAGATCATTCTGACAGCTGAGAGACTGGTTGCCTAAAAGAAAATGTAAGTTTAAACACAATATATTTCCTCATATTTGTATTTTATACATTTACTTCCAGATTTGTATCTGGAAAGATATTTATACTGCTGATACCACTTGAATGACTTATTAATGAATGGATTTATACTTTCAACTGATTCCGTAAATAGGGACGATGATTATAGAATAAGAGTTGTGTTTATCAGACTTTTCCAATGACAGACTCTAATTCAGTCGAGAACTGGATTAAGGTCACACTCAACAGCCTTAATCACTAAATTATCCTACCCATAAAGTGAAGATGCTGAATGAAATTACAAGGACTACCAAAATAATAACATACTGTTCAGAGACTATTGAAGAAAAAGGACGGTTAAAGTAAAAATTTTGCATTTTGAGGGAAGTTTTGATGTTTTGGAAAAAAGAATTCGTCCACCCTGACATATGAACCAATCTTCTGTAAATATAATTAGTGAGGAAAATCCATTCATACTAAAATTTATATCAAAATGTCAATACCATCATAGCCACAACAGATTAGGGTTTTTAAATTGTTTTACAAAAATACAAAGTATTTTACAAAAATACAAAGTACAAAAAGTGCAGTTTTTACTGCCTAAATCTAGTTTTCTGTATCAAAATTACTTTTTCTTTGTGTTGCTATAAAACAATTTTATACTTATGTTGTAAATACGAAAGAATTACAAATGAAAACAAAACATATATTTAGGAAAGAATTTTTTTGAAATGAGACACTTCAAAATTACATTTTTCAGTAATTTTTTGTTTTTTCAGCATTTTATAAAATGCTTTCTTGCTGAAGTTGTTACTGTAATGACTTAGAGATTCTTAAGGAAATTCCTATTAAAGTATTATTTTGACAACTGTGGACAGAAAAAGAGGCATTCTGATCAGCTTCTCTTAAGACAACTTTCAAAAGGGTTTTTTATTAGAATATGAAAATTTTCATAGGGAAAAACTTCACAGGCAGAAATGTATTTTTTTGAAAGTAGAGTTAGATTTCAAAATAGTACTCCAGGGGCAAAGGCAGAAGTTGCAATACTTATGAGGAGCATTCAACAGTTGGACTGGAAAAAAAATTATCCTGAAATACCAGAGTGATGGATGCCACATTGCTCTTGCACCTTCTTGTTTTGTATTGCTCTTTTGCATTGCTCACCATCCAATCTCCTTTTTCCTGCTTGATTTTTTTCCCTTGTATATATATTTTCTTTTCTATCAACTAAATCTGATTGTAATGCTTCATTGTGGTACTGGAATTACATATGCAATGAAATCATGCAAGGAACCAAAAAGAAAAGTGACCAAGTACTTTAATTTCATCTGCACTTAAACAAAAAGTGCACATTTAAACTTGAGATGTAAATAACCCTTAACAGCTGGAGTGTATTAATGCACAGTTTTAATGTATTTTAAATGTGAACACAAGTCTTTTAGGAGGTTAAGTCTCTAAAGCTCTCCAGCTTCAGGTAGTGGAATATTTAATGTAAAAGACACGGTATTGTTTGAATTTCATTTGACGCGTAATTTGGTATATGATTTAAGATATCAGGCTGTAATTTGCTGCAAGAACCACCACATAGGCTTGGTGTTATAGTATGCCACCTAAGAAAAAGCGATAAAGAATGATGGCCCTTCAAATAGTTTTCATGTGTTGGTCTTGCACTTGGTCATATTTCTTTACAAATATCAGAAATAGTAAGAAAAGGTTTTCCAGCCCACAGCTATTTGTTTGACATTTTCCACAATGAATATGTTATATTTTATGTCAGTACAGCTGGTATGTACCTTGATAATGATATCATCTGAGAGCTTTTCTTCAATCACTCAGGTTCATATTTAATAGGCATCAGAGATCATAGAAATTTTATGATATAACACAATAGATTATCAAACCAACTGAAATTACAAATGTTAGAAATTAACTACACCTTTATAGCAGGGACTCTTGAAGTAAAAAAATGAAGCAGAATGCACTGTAATGGAGAAACATAAATTTAATATGCACTAAGAATGCATATGAATAATGTCTTTAATATGCTCTTATTTTCATCTAAAATGAGAGCAAACAAAGTAATACATTCTCTAGAGAGGCTTAACATAATAATTTCCTTGAGAATGCTAAATTTATCTTTAACCTGTTTTCTCCAATTATACTCGTTGATGTGAATTGGAAAAAAAATGAACAATCCTCAGATTAGCTTTTACAGCATTTTTGTGGTCCCAAGCCAAGAAAAGCAAGGCAGGATGCTTTCCTGCTTTATTCCCAAATAAAAAAGAATATAATGTTTATTGATGTATAACGTATATAATGAACACCAAATATGAATATATTTGTGAAGACCTGGAAAGCTAATGTTGAAATGAAGCCACTTTCTGTGATAAATGGTGGTATGAGGAACGTGTAGGAATTAGCAAAGCAGAAGAAAGCTTTAACATGCCGATTGCCTTGCTCCCTCCCTGAGTCAGTGAACCTCATCATCTTTATAGCTTAAAGCCACCCTAATCTGTTTTCTGTAAAACCACGTCGATGCCTTGTGGCAACCCAGCTTCCCTGATCTTTCGGGTATGAGGAAAACCTTTTCCTGACGAATCTCCCCTGCAACTTACTGGGGCTGTAGTTCCAGCCACAGCTCTTCCACCAACAGCCCTCCAGTTCCTCTCCAGTGCTAGCTCCCAAATGAAACCTTTTCCTGGTTCCTGTGAACAATAGAAAAACAGAAAAAAGACACAAAAATCTATAAACTTCATTTTAGGAGAACAGTGGTCCAAAGGAAGAAGCAAAGCATGGATAGCTTTAGTACCACTTCTTCCTACTGCTAAAAAATGAAACAGAATGCAATGTTGTGAAAAATATCATTAAGACTGCCTGTAAACAACTTTGAAGTGTTCTATAGTCAACCAAATTTACATGGTAAGTCACAGAGGGGAGATGGAGATTTTGTGTAGGTCAGGCTTGTTAAAGATGTCAACATGAATATCACAGCAGACAGTTCTCTAGATCCTGGGCTATGCTGGACTTCAACTATATTAAATCAAAGCTGATCAGTAACAGGAATACATTTTAGATCTAAGGAATAATACCAAAAACATTAAGATTGAAAATAAAGTTATCTCAACTCCAACTGCAAGAGTATTAAAATATAATATAAATATGTTATTCTATACATTGCAAAGCAAATTCCAGCTTAAATAGGAAACAGCATTAAAGGAGACTGGCCTTACTCTATTGTATTTCCTTTAGAGTGCAAGAGAAAAATGAATCCTGATTTGCATGCAATAGTGTAAACTAATGAGCTATACCTATGAAGAAATTGTCCTGGTTTTGGCTGGGTTAGAGTTAATTTTCTTCCTAGTAGCTGGCATAGTGCTGTGTTTTAGATCTGGGATGAGAAGAATGCTGATAACACACTGATGTTTTAGTTGCTGCTAAGCAGTGCTTACGCTAGTCAAGGACTTTTCAGCTTCCCAAGCTCTGCCAGGTGCACAAGAAGCTGGGAGGAGGCACAGCCAGGACAGCTGACCCAAACTGGCCAAAGGGCTATTCCATACCATATGACGTCACGCTCAGTATATAAACTGGGGGGAGCTGGCTGGGGGGCAGCGATCGCTGCTCGGGGACTGGCTGGGTGTCAGTCAGCGCGTGGTGAGTGGTTGCATCACTTGGGTTTTGTTTGTCTCTCTTGTTCTCCTTTTCATTGTTGTGATTATTATTATCATTATTATTATTAATTATTATTATTAATAATAATAATTATTATTATATTTCAATTATTAAACTGTTCTTATCTCAACCCGCGAGTTTTCTTACTCTTGCCCTTCCGATTCTCTTCCCCATCCCACCGGGGAGGGGGAGGGTGAGTGAGTGGCTGTGTGGTGCTTGGTTGCCGACTGGGGCTAAACCACTACAGAAATACAAAGTCATTTTATAAATTCTTTCTTTTTTGTTGAAGAAAAATTTTGTCAATATTGTGGCAACAATAAGTTCTGTGTCCTGCAGGCACACCCGAGCAGCGGGGTACACAGCCAGCACGTCTGCTCACAGTGCAGAACGGATGCAAGAGCTATTCTGGAGGCATAGCCAACAGCCTGGCCTTCAAACCACACAACGAGCACTGGACAGCATGTGCTCTACTATACTTTATAGGACATTCAAGGTCATATAGCCACTTTCAAGAAACTCAAAGACTAAGCCATGTCAAGACCTGTACTCCCACTGGAGATCACTTTAGACATAGTGTTGTCTGCAAAACAGGCACAAAAGGAGTTCTCAGAAGGCAGCACAATTAAATAACATCTGGAGGAATACTGACTGCACTCTGCTGAGGTGCTTATGTTGCGATTACCAACCTGATGCATGAACAGCATAGCTTGGATCAGTCAGAAGGCTGTCAGAGATGCAGAGTCTCTGACAGTAGGTGGATTGAAGTCCTTTCCAAACATTCAGTTCTTCTCAGTAGCAGCTGAACATCCTGTTGACACACCACCAAGGTTAATAATTATTGCTTTTTGTAAGTACTTGCACTGCTAACCTTCTACCTCTATTTTTTCCCCATTCTGGCAGAAAAATAGAACACAGATGGAAAAAAGAGTGATGCAAACTAATTTTAGTTTTAAGTGGGCATTTTCCAACACCCTTCAGAATATCTAGGATTTAATAGCCAAGCAAATATGAAATACATTTTTTAAGTTAATTAAAGCTTGTCCTTCTAATGAATCAATTTGAAAACACTTGGAAAGATGGAATTATGCCTTGCTTTATCAGATGAAAACATGGTCAGTGTTTAATGTCTCACTAAAAAAGTTCTTTTGCCTTTAATTTCTTCCAGCTCAGGTAGTTGAAAAGTAACTAAAAATCTACAAGATGTCTCTTGGCCTTAAAGAAATGTAAAAGTTGAACTTTTACAGTAAGGAAATATGGTAGTCTACTTGAGAGGAGCTTTTAAGACAGCAAGCTGATTATTTTAGAAATTTTCTCATCTACATGGTCTCCTGCAAGAACTCAGTTTTCAAAATGAAAATGAATACCGGATCATCAAATATTTTTACATGCATAAAATCACAGTGAACTTCTGCTAATAGGATTTTATTCATGTAATACAATGACTTATTGTCTCCTATGTTGAATGTGTGCTCTAAAATAGGGACTGTGTTTTCAAAAAAGAAAATTTGGACTCCATATATAGGAATTATTTTGTAGCTATGTGCATATTTTTGTCTATATAAACATGTCACACCAAATAACCAAATTTGGGGCTCAAGTAATTTAATGCATTCTTTTAAAGCAGTACGAATTTTAGCAACTGTTTTTTCAAAACATATGCAGTCCAGTGACTAAAAAGAAAACTATCCTCTAGGAATGATATAATGCCATAGTAGAAATCTTAACACTGGGGAAGACAAATGTCTATCAAAAAAGATCCAACCCTGATCAAGTATTTCACAGCAGAATGCCTGTTAATGATTCTAAAGAGTAATCACATCTGTTGCAAATTAAAAGAAAATTGTTCATCTACAATCCTTGCAATTCAAACAAACAGCTAGCAGTTTTGATCATTGCTTTAGTTTGCTTAATGCATCGTATTAATAAGCATACGCTACTCTGTTAACCTGGTGCAAAGCCAGGGCTCTGAGCTGTTAAGGCCATAAAAATAACCAATGCACCGTAATACTCCACAATATTCTCCAAGCCCAGCAGAATTATCTTGAAGCATCAAGACTTAGAACATTTAGTTTTACTGCTCTTATCAACTGGAATTAAAAAGTCAATCCCAAATTAGTTAATTTTGGTGATGATACCAAAAATTCAAAACCAGTTTATTTCAAACTGTCAAAAAAGAAAGTGGCCATTTAACTTTTCTGTGTGCCAGAGTCAAATTACATTTCTCAGTTTCTAATAAAATGCACGCTTGGTCATAAGCATCTACTCTTTATTTATTACTGCCTGGCAGCCTTAGGGCCATTAATTTATTGCTAGTGTGGAGTTTCATTGGTCTATGTGATACACAACGTCATTGTATTTTAAGTATGATACGGTCTAAATCTAAAGTCTTATTCCTTCAAGAGTATGTAATTATGGAGTATGATTAAATTAGTTTGTAATTTATTAGAGGACTTATAAAGCCAACAAGCATTGAAAAGATATTACACCAGCATTCTTTCTTAGTGAGCTGTGCATTTTCTATTTTCTCCCAGAGCAAATCTATATGTACATACCAAACACTTTTTTTTCTAGGTTAAAAAGTATTTTTATTAAGAGATGAATATTTTATTAAGGCTAAAACACCATTACAGATTATTTATTTGTATGAGAGATAATCGGCACTGAACCAAAACTCCTAGGACTCTTATTCCGCTGCTATACTTTTTTAAAACACTTTGTCAACAGATTCAGATGAACAGAACTTTCTTATCACTGTTGGCAGACACTCATTCACAGCACGAGATAAGAAAAAAGGAGCTATATTATAAGTGTTTCAAACTGTGGTTTATACTAACTCACTCCCCTAATTCTACTTATTCTCTTGCCAAGTTAAAAAAATGAGTAGACTGTAAATAAATCTGAATTGTGATATTCTGATGTCAACTCAGTTTGTTAGAAAGTTGATACAATAACAAACGAAGTATTAATTTGTATTCCTTTACAATTTCTGGTTTGCTCCAATTCATCTACATAAAAATAAAGTAGAATTTAGACTTAATTTCTGCATGCCTCTACACCCCCGTGCTGTATAACAGATCTGATTAATGCAAGCACCCTGCATTGGCCAAGAACAGCAGCTTCCCCAAAACCAAGAATACGTGATTCAGCACAGGTTTTCTTATTCTCACAAGCAAGAATATCTATTTTTTTTGGAAAAATGTAACTATTTTAAGAGGAAGTAAGAGCAATAAGAGAAAAAAGGAAATGCAAAGTGTATAAATGAGAACTAGACAGCTCTCATTTCCTCAGGGTAGAAATTTCAAAAGCTGAAATTTCCTTCCTTAAGTAAAGTGTTAGTCTTGTCTGGTGCTAAATGTGTAAGGGTTTAAATAGATGCAGAAGACAGAATGTTATCTTGTGTCAAAAGTGTAAGGGTTTATCCATATAAGTATTGACTTCAGGAAGCCTCCAACAAGATGAATAACTTCAAGCATATATTATTGATCCACTTTTGTACTTAAGCAGGAACTTAAATACTTGCCTAATTATTTTGAATTATGTCTGTAAAAAGGCAAACAAGATACAAAGACAGACTGATGGCGCAAGCCTGTATTTTCTATATCTGGACAACTTAAATACCACCATCTGTTGCTTTACCTAAAACTATCTGAAGGTAATAAAGATACCCTGCCTATTCTGATTGTGTGTGATTCACATTTTGAGGAAACAACAGAGAAATGTGGGCAACAGCAATGTGTCAGTCATAATGAGCCTTCCCTATAACAACTCCATTCAAAGTGAAAATGAAACTCATTCACAAGTTTTTTAAACTCAGGGATACAAATATGCAGAGACCAAGTGGTTAATTACACTTGCAGTCTTGTCCTTCAAACAGAACTAGTTCAAATTAGTCCAAATAATGTGTTTTAACCAAAAATGTTTCTTTTAATGTACTTTTACATTTTAGCTCTCACTTTCCAAAATATATAAATATTTGGAGTTTTTAAGTCATTTTTTAAGCCAAGATATTTGTATATGCAATCATTTTGATACAATGGGTTTCTGGTTTATTCTCCTACCTTGTTTCTACACTGTAGCTAGAGCTTTAAAGAACAGCTTTATCACAGATATCAACTGCAGATATATTAGTTGAAGGAGGGGAAGCTATCTTGATCTCAGACCAAGACCATAAATGTGAAGCACACACAGTGTTTCAAATGTCCCAGAAGACTATTTTCTCATTCCAGTTTTTCCAGCATTACTTGTTTATATTAAACAAATATTCCAGGCTTCTGTCTTTTGTTTCAGTGTGACTTCTTTCACCAAATAAGAAATCCTAGAAGTCCAGAAGATAAAAAGCAGCAGTTAGGACAGTAAATGGTTTCAGAGCAGTTGTCCCTCTGAACTGGAGCTGGGTAGGACTACAGATATCTCAGTGCTTCCTGCTTCTTCATAAACTCTTGATTTTATAAACCTACCAGACCTAATTGGTTTTAATGCTCTCTCTTCCTTTTTGACGGCTGCTGAACAGGAAACAATCCACCATTACTTCACATCTTTTTCTCATTTCAAGGTAGAAAATGTAGAGCCCATCACTTTGAATTTACTAATTCATCCACTGCAGATGTTTTTGCTTTTTCCATTGTAATTTGTCTGCTTCCTCCTCCTTTTTCATCCCTCCTGCGTCCCTGTTTTTCAAAGAGGACAAATACACATGCTCAAAGCTCATGAAGTAATGTCTAGATCCACTGTAAATCACATAGCCCTTCTCCTAACCACATATACCGCAAATTTTAATTCAATAGGCTAAAAGGTTGCCTACAATGTACAGAATATATTTTTAACAAGCTAAATATTTGAAGATTATGGTGATATAATGTTGTCTCTATAAGCTACTCCTTGTCAGAAGAAAAAGTATAAATGAAAGCTATACTCGCTTCGGTTAAACTACTTAATTTGGACATACAAAAAGTATAAATGATTAAATATTAGTATATGCACTTTGAGGGGCCTCTTAGGGATGTTACAGTTCCCAAGCTTCCTTCTTGTTCTGTCTAAAATAGGATTTAGAGGTTTTTAATAGAATTTAGATGGGTTTAAAATCTCCATATGAGTTGTACTTTTACTGATTTATTGCATGAATTTCCTGTTGAATTTTTATGTGACACTTGATCTCCCCTGAGGGACTTGTTCAATTCTGATTGGATAATGTAAATTTCCAATGGAGATTAAACACAAATGAGTACGAAATTGATTTATTATAATAAGCAAAATTGAGGTCTGAGGTCCTGCTTCTCCTTTCTTTTCTCCCCCAATCAACCCAAGACTGTCAGATGAAGGGGGTTTTGTAATATTTTGCCAACAAAGAACAAAGAAAATTAAGAGCACATTTCTCAATTACACATTGGAAATTAGATGAAATATTGTTCCAAACTTGTTTGATTTCATGTGCACAAGAGAGTTGTTGGAGTAGTTTAACACAGCCATAATTACATTGTTGTGGAGCCAACATATTGTCTTACATGATTTCTTCAGAATTCAAACTCATTATCAATTTAATGGAGGGAAAGGGAAACAGCGTTTGTCAAAATCTTGTGTTCGCATCGCCACATTAGAATATTAATTCTAAACATGTTATGCAGTGCACCATTGTAAACGTAGATGGATTGACTGCAGTAAAAATTTTTTTGGTATCACTTTTAGATCTGGCCTCATTGGCACACAGAGGTAGGTTCATCCACAAAATATCAGTCTTAGCTTCGCATTCTGAAGCGATTCAAAAGAATCTGCGGTCTCCAGTGACAGTGCTCCTTGATGCACACACAAAAGCTGGCTCTGCAGATACTGAGCTTCCGTACAGACAAAACCACTTATCCTGCCTCAATTTATGCATCACAAAAAATTAGAAATCAAAGAGCAATTATGAATAGAGAGTCATTGGCAGCCATACCATGCA
>VYZW01062201.1:6923-21488 GCA_013401315.1 Balaeniceps rex
ATGTGAATTTATACTGACAACATTTAATGGACAGAAAAGTAAAAATTAATTGTAACAGACAAATTCAAGCGCACAGACAGACAGACATACAATTATCTAAACCTTTTTACAACTGCACTGGGCATAAATGGATTTAAATAGATGCTGTTTATTTCTGAAGCTCTCATATAACCCAAACAAAGGGGACAGAAAATCACTATATGATTAATAGTGAAAATCCTGCAGTTACTCAGGTGGTTTCTGGACATGTGTCTAAAATACAGAAATAACAAGATACTAATACATGCTGCGTAGATGAGCAAAGGGCAAATTTTGATGCTAATACTGAGACAAACAATTTGAAATACAAGGTTATCTGCTAGCCTTAAATATTTCTTTGCCTTAAGTAAATAAACTGTGATTCCTTGGTGAAAAGCAGAATCAGTGATAAATTCTTCCTGCAACGGTTGTATTAATTACAGCTAGAATGAGGAGCAAAGACTCGTTAGTGAGAAAGAGAATGTGATTTTTATGAAAAAGAACACACCTGTACTGTGTGTGTAGATGAAAGGTCTTGCACTCTGCCTTTGGATATATATAGGTTTCATCTTTAGCCAAAAATGGATCTATGAAGTATGAATCTGAATAAGATTATTCAGCAAATGTCTTAAGTTTAGCTACATAACCAGATTGTCCCAAATGTTGCAGGATCCAAACTATTTCAATGAATAGCAAATTTTCTTTAGTTATTTTTCAGGAGAAATAATTGTAAGTCATGATGTGCTGGCAAATAAATCTTCCTAACAAGCTATTGGCATAATAACACTGTGATTCTGTCCTAATGACTCACTCCACAATTATTTTGGGCCGAGTTAAGTTCCTTTTCTCATACTAAATAATATCTTATTCATTTCAATAGGGTAAGATATTCCCTGGATGGGGCCACTTTTCAGTAACATACAACTCAATCTGACTAACGTGGAAGAATCTGTTCTTAAATAATTATCACATAGGGGGCTGTTGATTATATGATGTTGAAATATGAAGGCACATACCTAGGCACATTGTATCTCATACTCAGATAACTCTAAAGATAATGGCAGTTAAATTACATGATCAAAAAATGTCTCCTCTTCATATTTGAAAACCAGGCCAAGAAACGTTGTAAAGTTAATAAACTGTAATACTCATTCTTCTTCTATGCCATGTGAAAGAAGCTCAAAGGAAAATTTCCTTGAAAGAAGAAATGCAATTAGACAGGACAGAAAAATAAAAGCAAAAAAGCTTCATCAGAAAAGTTTCTAAGCAACCTTTTCTTCTGTTTAAATATTCAGATGTTTCTGTGCCGGAGATTAACATCTAGTTAATACCCTCAAAAAAAAAAGAATGCAGAAGAAAACAGCATCTTTCTCCTCCTTTTCTGCTTGAACTGCAGTATTCAGTAGAGTGAATGAATGATTTAAAAAGAAGTTCCCAAGTAGACACAATATGCTTTGATTTGTACCTTCTGGAATATATCACTGAAGTCAACTATCTCAACTGAGGGTTTGTTTTCACCTGCAATGTACAAAAAATATGAGATTCAAGTGATTATATCATGAACAAGGGGTATCTACTCAGAACAAAGCTGGCTAAAATGCAGGATTGTTTTTTCACAAAACATTTATGTTTGTTCAGAATTTGTTTTCAATCCAAATTGAACCTTTTGTTTCCCAAAAAGATTTTCCAGTGAACTAGAAATTCCGAGAACAGTCTTTTTAAGAAACAAAAGGACTGGCTGTGGCTGCCTTCCTTTCAGTTCTCATGTCTGATCAGTTCGTATCTCCTCAGGTAGCGACGAAATCAGAAGACAGTATGCTCTTTAACAGCAGAAAGGGCTAAGAAGCTAGGAATAGCTGTCCCTGTCCACCACCATATAGGACTAAATACTAATTTTAACAAGAAATAAAAGATTTTCAATCTTAATTTCACATCAAATTCTACTATTACGGGTAGAAAAGCCTGCTGATAGTGGTATAATTCAGTGCAGCCAGGATGTACAGTGCAAACTCAATTTTGGCAGGTCAGCAACCCACCATTACATCAAAGCTTCTGTGCAGGTTTCTGATATCCCTAGTTAGGGCCTATGCTAAAGGAACATGAGAAGACATCAGGTAACACCTGTAACAGTGACAAAGAAAGTTTCTTCGTGGGACTGAAAGGAGGTAACATACCTTGCAGTACAGTGTCGAAATGCTAAGGCTGAAGGTCTGACACATCCATGAGAACGGCTACAGTACCGTCAAGCTCTCAGCAATAACGGACCGGACACGCCAGCTGGAGCCTGTAGGTCTATCAGCCCTCTGCTGACATATGTATGAATGTTAAGGATGCAAAAACCTCAGCTGGCACCTCTCTTTCTACCTCCACAATATGACTGAAGCAATATGGATTTACACCAGTTGAGAACCTGACCTAGCAGCTGAACCCTCTGTGAAATGGATGGAAAAAACCTCACCCACACAAATTCCTATGTTGAGACAACCACAACATCCTCTTCATGTGCTGCACCTCCATGTGTGCAATCTGGCAGCTACAGCTGTGCTAAGAGCCTCCCTGGACCCATTTCTGGTAAGAAACAAGCTGGAACTTCCACTGTGGACCCACAGGAGATGTGGTCAAGTCAAATATTTATCCTTTGACCTTTTGCATTGAAGAGGGTAATTGAAAAAACAACAGCAACAAAAACCTGAGTATGCATGTCCCTACAGTAGCTTCAATATATTACTTCATTAGAAATGTAGAAAATTACATAGGAAATCCAGTGCCAACTGGCACCACTGTTATTAAGAAAAAAAATCCCAATGGTCGAAAAGAGCCTTCTTTATTAACAATACTTTCTATTACAAACCCCCTTCCTTCAAGCAGAGTGTTATTAGTAATAGCACAGGACACGTATTTTGATTCATTTATTGAATCCCTTGCTCTTCTGATTTATTAATAGGGGACTTCCCCAGGTTGGTGGGGCTTATTACAATCCTGCTTAATTCTTCTTCATTTTTCATTATTAGGTTCTTACACACTTTAAGCCACTACTTCTTTCTGTTTTCTGAACTCCACGAAACTTAGCTCAAATATATAGCACAGGAAGAGACCGCAGATAAGGAAAATAAAAAGCTACAAGTTTCTAAATATGGTTTAACTGGACAGTGGGTGGGGGAAGCTTAAAAGACATTTTGATTCAAATATTCTCCACTTCTTCCCTAGGGACAGTGATACTCTTTTTATTCTGCAATTTATATACGTAACCTCCCACACGTTTCTTTTAGTCAAAGCTTTTAGGCTAAGCCGATGACAGGTGGCAGTCCTAGCATGAGAGGACCACATGCTGTGGACATTAATGAGTTTCCTTCAGGCCCAAACAGAAGTTTTATAACCTTAGGTTGACTTACTCTCCTCTTAGTTAAATAAAAATATTTCAGCTCATACAAACAGCTCTGCAAGATACAGAAACAGCAAGAGTCAAATGAGTGGAGGGATTTAGAGCTTTTCCAAGGTTTACTTCCAGTTCAATCATTTTCAGTCACTCATTAGGCAATGCAGTAAATCTCTTACTCTCTCTTTTGGAATCCCACATGCATTACCCAAAAGCAAGTGAGAAAGGAAGACGGGGATTGTACAGTATATTCCAAAGTTTATTTTTACTTCTGTGATGGACTTCAGTGAAATATAACAAAACAGCAATTCTGGCTATAGCTAACAAGCTGCAAATGCTGCCCTAAAAGACTCAGTGTAATGCCACACATGTGGAATAGATCATTTTGATGTTTGCAGTGCCTTATAGGCTTTAAATATTTTATGCCTTCCCCATTTGTTAATGTTTCCAGCCTAACACGGAAAGAAATCAGAACACAGCAAGTTGACTAAAGCAGCAGATCATGAGGTCAGAAACATTCTTAGCAAACTGCAAGTTTTAGTTGTGGATTAAATGAACAGAGCTTTGGCCTTCCTTCATTCAGCTGGACTTTTGGGAAGCTTCAAACCCATTAATTCAAACCTTAGATGGCAGAAAAGAAATGTGATTTTTTCTTGTGCCCATCTTCTTTAAAACATGCCTGGGAAAGGAAAAGAAGCAAGTCTGTATAACGAAGTGTTTGGCTCTAAATGACCTGCAATAAGTACTGGATATATACTCCTTCTCATGGTACTAATAATTCACGTTTATGGCTGACCTCTGGTCTCACAGTGACCATGATAAAGATTATGATGTAGAAATCTAGGCATAAAAAAGGCTGGACAAACAGAAGAGGTAGCACTGTGACACTCAAAGAGTTTTAGCTTACTGTAGGACACCAGAAAGCAACAAAGTCTCTACATCTATCCACTTGCTTACCTTCCTGTTCTAAGTACCTCACACTGGTTTTTATCATCAGGATAAAAAGATCCCCAGCAGTCTTCAGGTGATAGTGACTACCGCAACCTGGACTGGGATTTAAATGAAGGACTTCGAGGTGAAAGATTCACTTTTTCATTACCAACTGTGTGAGTCACAACTCATTTATCCTGCCCTTAAAATAAACTACATTTCCAAAAGTGTGCCTTGACGTCTCTTCTCTTTTCCTTCAGTTATGACAAATGGAAAAATTTGTACAACATGTATTTCTACTCTGACTGACAGCTTATACAAATTATTCCTTTATGTCTTTGTAGTGTTACATTCAATATTTTAAATGCCTGAAATTGCATATAGTTGTATTGAATTCCATTAGGATTCCTGAGTCTGTCAGAGTAATGATATATTTGAGTTTTTGAACTTCATACATACTTCATTTCATTTACAATGGTTATATTAAAAAGTCTATTTTTTTATCCTTTTAAACCAGGTGCAGAACAAATTCTAATCGTTGTCCCATGAGATCATGAAAAATTACTATTTTTCTATCAATATTTGAAGCTAGTCTTTCAGAGAGGGCTGCAACATATGTACTTAAAAAAAAGCACACCCATCCAAAGGTCTTCCAATAACCTCCATAGTTCCCATTACACACCCAGGATTCTTTCTTCACTTTATGAACATAGATGCCATTCAGACAGTCCCTTCAATAAAGCCATAGGAGAGACTCCCTACGGCCCAAAGATATAAGAAAAACGGGACCCTATGGCTCCAAAGGATAGGACTGTGGAGAGAGGAGGAATCAAAATTGTACAGTAATGTTTGATAATCTCAGTATCAATAGTAGAATATTGTTTTACTCTTGCTCCCAATGTTAAATAGAGCTAGTTATACCAGTAAATGGTGAAACAGGCCAATTTCCACACATTATGTGATGGTTTTGCAGTAAATACTTACTAGGTCATTTAAAGCTTCCAGGGTCATACATTGCAATCAGTCTGAGTGCTGAACTTTCATGCATTAAGTGTCAGAATGTTCCAGATGTTTTTTACTCAGGAGCTGGAAACCCTGTTTCCTAATCAACAGATGTTCGGCATACACACCATGAACAGGATATACGAAGGCTTTGAGAGAAAGGGCTTTTCATAATAGGGATAATATATGGACATAACATATAGACATAATAGGCACCAGGAGTAGAATAGAAATTAAAATTGTTATAAATCTGAATCCTTATCAGCATGGAATGGAACATCTGAATTATGCATAATGTGGGGAAGAAGAAAACACAGTAGTGCACATGCACACACTAAATTACAGGATGAATATCAGAAACCATCGTATTTCATCCTCTACCTCCCCTTCACTAATAAACCCTGCCAATGAAATAAGCCTCAACAAGTTTTCCTCCTGCTTTGTCAGTTCCTCTTCTTCATTGTACCTTATGTGTCATCCTGATTTACTGGTCTTTTCATCCCCCTTCTCTCCTGAAGAGTAATTTTTCCATGATGCCCCGAAGAAGCAAACAAATAGCACATATTAAATTCCAAGACAAATCTTTCCTCAGTCTTCACAGTACATCCTGCCTCTCTGTGTCTTCATTTAGATTTTAAATAGCTCAGGTTAAGGATTTCATTTTTCTGCTTGTGCAGAGCAAAGCAAACACATACAGTGACACTTAAGAAAGACTCAATCATCATGATAATTAGCTCCTTAAGTTAGCATCCGGAGGCTGTTGCTGGGGTCACAGTATATTGCGTGATATCCATAAGCTCATACAGAGAATTCACATATAAACTCATTAAAAGACAAGGCCAGCCTCAAAGAGTTTACAGAGTAAAAAGCAGCGGCAGGTGCTTGGCTGCACAGAGCAGAAACTGAGTCTCCACTGTGGCAAAGTAGGCGCAGAGCACCGCGGGCACAGCCAGGGCAGGCAGAAGGCTGGCCCTGTGCCTTGAACGCAGCCGAGGTTACCACACAGGTAACTTTCCTCTCCTCTGCTTTTGGCCAGACACTTGCAAAAATCATTGTCCTGAAGGTGAAGGGAGAAAGGTAGGAAAGACCAGGGCCAGGGGGAAAGAGCACCTCTTTTTACAGGAGGCTTGGACGTCCAAGGGGATAGAAACACGAAATTCATCGTTTTCCCTTCTACCTTTCCGACCCACTCAACATACTGAATGGATCGTGAAGTCAGGAAAACTATTTTCCAGTTTAAGTAGCCGTTATGCTCTGTAAGTGCATCTCCTCGTTGCTTCCATGGATACCCTTTCTGCTATATGTCACCTGCAGGCAGAATATGCCCAGACAAGGTAGCCGTGACCTCCAGTCACTCCCTGTGTCGTATGGTCTCTAGCACCAATGGCCTTGTTCATGTTTATCCATTTATGCCCAAATGTTTACAATGTTAAAATCAATCTGTTTTGATTTTGAACACATACATTGTACCTTGAACAAATGCAGAACTGACAAGTTTTGATCATATGGATATACAATTGGGCATTATTTCAACTGTCTCCTGGTTAAAAGAGATTTTTGTGTATAAGAAAATTCTTTTTTACTCTAGCTTTTTGCCTGTCCTCAGGGATTTTGTCGTTATTGATTAGACGTAAAGTTAGATCATAACCTGACTAAATAAAATTTCCTTTCATATGACAGTTCTTTGGTCTCTGCTTCCCATGCCACTTTATTACTCATTGTGCAAATTATATTAAAAATTTAATTTTCCTTTTCATGTAAAAAGAAAAATCAAGATATCAGACTGCATCCAATTTACATCTATCATTCATAATGATAGAACAAAAATAAACCTGTCTTCACATAACAAATGAGCATTGGTTCATAGTTTTGATTATAAACACAGTATCATCTCTTGCATAAAAGACTCTATAATGCACTCTCCCACTTCTCTAAGTTCTTCTCTAAGTCTACTTGTCACTATTTGGAAATTCCTGCTATTTAAAGGGAAGTTGTACGTTGTTGCCAAGAAGAACCTTGTCCCAGAATAGTACAGGGTTAAATATCTTGACTGTACTGTCACCACAGTATCTGACTTTGCACATGGTTAGCAAAATAAAATACCAAATCCTTGCAGAAATAGATTTTCGTTTGATACAGCCCTGTACCATATCACTTTTTATCCTTGTCTATCGTGCCGACTGAATACTGAAAAACTCTCCTATAATACAAACACGGCGAGCAATACATGGCAAAGACTGACAACATAGAAGATTTCAGGTCAAATATTCAATAATGTATTTGACTCATCATAACAATTTGCTATGAACAAAGCATCTTGAAGCCAGCTGTTAGCAGGACAGCAAAGTCATGTTTAGCTAGTTTGGAAAAGAAGCAGCAAACTAAGAGAACTTAAAAATGCTTTTAATTAAAATTCTGAGGTTAAAACTTAGGTGAAGTTTCCCACATGATAGTGTTGCACACAGCCTTACAAGCTCTTCCTCTTAGCATTTGAGCAATGTGAAATCCTGTACCTGTTCTGTGATGGAGTTTGGGGGGAAAGAAGCCATAACAAATCAGAAGAGAACTTGGCCTCTGCCCTGATTTACAGTCAATTTTAGAACAGACTTGGGTTTTAGTCATGAGCATGTCTACTGAAGAGCATACCTGTAAAGTGCAGGCTTGTTGTCTTTGACCATTTTGTTCAGTTACAGATATGTTAAAAAACTACAGACTGTGTTGACATCTTCACCAAACCCACCTGAAAGCCCCAACAGCAACTAAGGTACAAAGGCTGAATATTCTTATTATTTTTACATGACAGTGAAACCTGGAAAAACAACAAAATAAAGTTAGGGCTTTAAGAAAAATCTAAAGCAAAACATGTAGAAATAAGTAGAGAAATAATAAAATTGTAAACAGAGAATCAGAAACCACTCTGAATAGTAAGCCATCCTGACTCTACAAGGTGAGTCACACTTGAAAGTAGGAAATTACTATACCTTTTGTACAGAAAAAGAACAGTCTATTCACTTCTAAAAATCCCATGGCCAGAAACATGATGTCAAAACAGGAGTTCAGATATTTCTGTGCCTCCTTTTCAGCTGTAATAGATGCCATATCCCCGTGAAACAGGAGAGAAAAAAGGTCAGCTGAGCTAAGCCGCATGAGGGAGAGTATCTAATGGAGGAAAAAGGAGAGAAGTGATGAGGAGAGATATGTATTGTAAAGGCAATGCCTTGGGAAGAGAGAAACCTACTTCTAGCAAAAATGTTTTCTCCCTGGCCCATTGTACAAATGTCAGCAAGTCACTGAATCGCTCTGCACATCTGAGACAAGAGCCGTGCTCCTAACAAACTGGAGAGAGGAAAGATGCACAGGCAGAGGCAAAACAGAATAGCTCCCGCGGCATTTCTGTAATGAGATTTCTCGTATCACCAGCAAATAGTCCCAGCAGAAAATATTTTTTACTGCTGGGGCTGAATTATTTATTTTGCAGATGCATGTAAAAGCCACCATTGGGGCTTGCTTAGCTCTTCAGTATAAAACAAAGCATACATATGGTGAAAAGGTAATCACTGCCCCAAGGAGATGACAATCCACCTGCAATGTGGGGAGTAACAGATGGAGGCCTCCAAAAACCTGCGGGGCAGCACGAGGTGAATGTGAAGCAATTATAGTTAGTGTCACTGGCTGGGGTCACATCTCACCACTGCTAAACCTTCGCAGAATGCTCCTCAGTCAAAAATCCATCTGTTATTACTAAGTTATCCACAAACTCCACGGGAGATGTAACTCTCTCTCCTTTGCCTGGGGAGACTGGTATAAAACCCAGCCTACTTCACAGGCCCATTTCAATTCCTGCAGGATTTGTGCCAATAACTATCCAGTGCTTGCTTTCAGAAAGATTTTCAGGAATACATTTTTCCAGGAAGAAGCCAATCTGATGAAAATGAAAATCTCTGCAAAAACATGAGTTCAGTTTTGTTAAGGGTTTTTTCCCAGCCATGTCCACAGCAGGGTTAGAGACAAATTACCCCACACAGCCATTATGATCAACATTAAAATTACTCCTCCTGAACATGAAAATTTGCCTAACACAGGCTACAAACTGTTCAATCAGTTTTCAAGGCCCACAGGTATGCATTTACGATCAGGTTATTGGTCATTGTATAACTAATGAACTATTCACTAGGGTAGGAATGTGAACCTGATATACCCACACGCCTGTTAAGTGTGATACCCCCTGGACCATGGTGCCTGTCTCAAGTGCTTTAAGAGTAAAATGAAAATGTTCCAGCTAAAGACAATGAGAAAGTGAGGTCCTACTGTCTATGGGATGTTGGAGATCCCTGTCCTGGTTTCTTGCTGTAGTCAATCTTTAATTATTGATAGAAAAATAGAGAACTCTGTGTGGTAGAAGCTGAAGGAGATGCTTCAAACTTGCTCCTAGTTCAGTGGGTAAGTATCGTTTGAGTCCCGTATCTCCAGTATGTGCTTTTGCAGCTACACTGCTAGTTGTAAGGGGGAAGGACATGCTCCTTTCCCTAAGACCTGTGATGAAACATGCAAGGTAGAAGAAACACTCAAAAAAAAAAGAAAAACAAAAACGAAAACCACAACAAAAACTTGAAGATTTCTTAGAGAATACTTAACACATTAAAAGTGTCTCTTCATCCGACTCCAATTTTGGTACTAACACATGGTCTAATTTTCAGAAGTATTCAGCAGTATCATCTCCCATTCATATCAGTAAGAAGTGAACTTGAAATGAAGATGAGGTCACTAGGCTTTAGGTTTTCTTCCAAATGCAGAGAAGTATAACACTTTGCTTTGCTTTGCCTGGCTGCTTGGTTTGCAGGGGAGGCAGGAGGTTATGTTTGGTTTTGTTGTTTTTTACTAAAGACCTGAAGAATATTAAGTATTTTTAATCAGCTAAAAAAAGTCATAGAAATGTAAAATTTTAATTTTTTAATCTTCTGAGCCCTGTTGGTGACCAGTAAAGGAGGTACACAACAATGCTCCAGTGAATCAATAAAAGGATAATCAAGTTTTCCCAAATGAAGAAAAGCTCAGCCTTACACACCTTTCAGAAAAGGAGTTTCCCACCCTGCTCCCTGTTTTTCTACACTCTAGAGATCTCACTCAACATTCAATCGGGAAGGTACAACAGGGGCAAGAACAAAAAAAAAAAAGATTCCACTAAAGAACATACGAAGTTGGCAAAGTTGAGTTTATATGAACAGAGGAACAAAAGTGTCAGTGAAAATGAAAATTTTTGTTTACGGTATTTATACACAAGTATAAAATCTGGAGGCAACAATATCATTTGAATCTTTCACTGCAACAGGAAGAATCAGGACTACTGTAAATGTGTCAGATGGTATTGAGCAACACTTCCTCTGTGTAGCAGTTTGTTACCAGTCCAGATTTTTAATATGAAGACAGTGACTTCTGCAAGTGTGGGGTTTTTTTAACAATAGTATCTCCCTAAACTTTTTCCTCATTGGAACCATTTAACCCCATAGTCCTGGTAATGTTCCTTTTTTTTTTAACAATCTTTTTCAAATTTGGGAATAGTAAAGAAGATTATTAAAAAATAAAATTTATTCACTAAATTAATCTTTTTTTTCTGTTTCTAAAGAATATATATAATTTTACAAATTCTTTCCTATAACACAATAGTTCAGTGTACCCTTTACATAAAAAAATTACAGATGCTTATACCATATTATTACATTTACATGTTACTCCTCACAATGTTCTTCGCATTTGCTATTTGTGCTCTTGTATTACTCATTAAAATTACAGTATTGTGTCTCCTGACATGATGACTAATTGTACTTCTTACATGTTCCAGCAGGGACACATTACTGGATAGGAAATTTAGTATTCACATATAAATGAGTGCCTCTTCATTTATGAAAGGTTCCCCGTACTTTCATGTTAACTTAGTCAATGTTCATTAATATTTTAATAAATTCAAATGACTCTTCATCCATTCAAAAATTTATGAACATTGACTAACTGTGGGATTTGGAAACTCATCGAATGATTTCGCTGTTTCTATTTATAAAAATATTCATGGATAATGTCCTGGATACAGTTACCATCTTCAGCTCTCACTGGGTAAAGGTAGGATTTGAAAAAGCATGCTGTTATCACAACATTTGGAGGCGCAGATGAAAGTTAGGCTCCATTTCATTCTACTGGAATGGTAGCACTTACAGGTATAAAGCAAAAGAGGATCTCAGCACCGAAGGGTTTACAGCCCTAGGTAATAGCTGCAGAAAAAAGGAAAGGGAAACACAAAAACAGGAGAATCACAAGAATGATTCTAGGGAGTTAAATGTGCTTTTCTTGTAACTAATTATGTGCAGGCATATAATGAAGATTGCTGTTATCTTGTACGAAGATAGAAGATGAAGACAGAAGATGAAGTTATCTAATATCAGTCTGGGCATGTTTCAAAACTCAAGGAAGAAAACACTATTAGCAGTGGGATCAGTATCAGGAAACTTACTGATAAAAATGATGGGCCTTACCGAACTTGGCACTGAAGAACCGTGTCTCACCCATGCCATTTGTTTGCTCTTGGCACTCCCATCCTCTTGCCTCTTAAGAAGCCTGAGAAGCCTGCCAGCTCTCCATTTTACCATCTCTTCATTCCAATAATCCCAGAAATAGTGTCTTAAAATTCTAAATAAATTTAATCAAAACTAGTGGTAGCCTTTCCATTAATTTGAGTAAGAACTGGTCAGGCCTTTTGACTGGGAGATGCTTGAGGCAAGAACAGCATTTCTTCGTGTACTAATTGTATAATAATTAATAAAAGTAAATTAGATCAAATATAACTTAGAGAAAACCACTCTCCTGAATTATGATTGTTGAAACATAGCCAGAGGAGCACTTTCAGGAGCCTGCTCGGCTGTTTAATGCTGATTTAATTATGATGTTTAGACATGGTCTACTACTGAGATACCTGCTATACCTAGCTTGCTAACTACACTCGACCTCAGGTAGATGAGCTTATGTGTCAATAGTCAGAAAGACAAAAGTGCAATGTACCAATATGTGAATGAATATGACTTATTTTGTAGAGGTTTGTGTAAAATGTTCCTTTAGTTTGGACCTAAGAAAATTCAAACCTGTGATTTAAGCCTGAAATTTAGATTTTAGAGAACTTTTGTCAAAACTCATCTTTACGCAGTTTTTCTGCATTAAAATGTGACTGTACATGGTTCTGCAGTTTCTTAATGATTTGTACATAAAATCCATCAGTGCATCTAACTAACTCATCAAGTACTCGAGCCTTTCACCCCCAAAGTTTCTTCTGACATACAGCTCTGGAGATACAGCAAACAGACACAGAACCTACAGATCAAAGTTCAGTGTTACAATCTCATCATTTTAACAAAAGTAAATAAACAGTGTGCACGGAAAAAAATCCACTAAGTACTAACTTTAATATACATTATATATTTTTCTGGCCTCAGGAAATTTAATCTAAAAAGCAAAACAAATTTTCTTTCCCATAACTGATAAGGCATTTTCTTTTTCTTTAACTCACTAATGAAAACAAGCAATCCTGTATTTTGTTTCATAGTGCTTCCCTAAGGGCAAAGATAAACTTCACTCTTACCTGTTCTGTTGCTCCTAGAATGATTGCTCTGTTCATTATATTGTTTGATGTTGCGATCTCAGCTTTCCAGTGCCTTATTTGTTCACTTAATTCTCTAAGCTATTAGGCTCTCCATTCCAAAAATAAGCTGTTTTTCTCATTTAAAAACCAATGTCATCTTTATGTATTATGGATTTACAGTTCACAATGTTAATGGATCATGGAAACAATGACATGAAAGGTTAAATTTTGAAAATGTATTCCACTTGCATAAAAAGGGAACAAGGGATAGTGCCATATAAGTGAATATGGATCATTACTGCACAAAGATCATAATCAAAAGGCACCTATAAGGCACCTGAGCCACAACCTTCACAAGTTCACAGAATGCTAAGAAACAAAATCTGAACATGTGGATTATGAGATAGAGTGTGGTGGCCACACGCCACTCTCCCGGTGTGCATTCATCCAGCTGCACACTGAATTTACCTCCAAGGTGGGAGTGACGAAGACTATATCTCACCCACTTCAGCCGTGCATATGGATCCTGGGCCATGGGCACAATAGGAGCTGCAACCACCCCACCTTTCACCCCAGTGCCTAGGCTGGTACCTTCCTTATGTCCAGCCGACACCACAGGTCAATGTAAAAAAAAAAAGTCTACTGAAATGCCTTATCTTTTTCTTCAGGATAGTCTGGGATGAAGGAAAGCAGCCCAAATCCTTTTCTTTTAACAAGTACTTGGCTCCAGACCATCCCTCTGCCTTTATCCAGGACGCACAATAAGAAAAGCTTCCAGTGCTTTGTATGCACTTTGTATACCTTCCTAGAAGTTGGGTCTATCAGGTCTCCATAAAACTGTATTACTGTTACATGCCCCAGAAGTTCTCTGACCATTTTTTTTCCTATTACTAAATCACGTTGTCAGCTTGTACTTCACACTCTGTTTTCTCAGTACTAATCCATACTCTAACTTTGTTCACCAAGAACCTCTTGCTCTGCAGGTTGACAATGCTGTAATATAGCTTATGCTTCAAATCAGAAGACCTACATAATCTAAGTAATTAGAATGCTGTTTCTACCATTTTGAGTGACCAGTCCTTTCCACACACAAATAACATACAGTTAAGAAACCACTGGCCTTTTTCAAGTATTCTACATATCCCAAATCAGCATTTCTCAGGAGGACTTTATATGTGACCGCTGAGTAAAAATATGGTGACTCAGCTGTATTTTGACTTTAACTTTCAAAACTGGGGCCACTGTAAATTTTCATCTTGAAACCAGTCCTCCAGACATCCTCTGCAAAGGTGAAAATAAACTAAGATTCTTTCATAAGAAGATTTTTTTTAAAGTATAAAAGGGAATTGCTGATAAAATAAATAAAGCTAACACTCCTAAAATAAAATCTCTAATCTGCTGTTATCCGTTACTATAATGGTTTTGTTATGTGTCTTTTAATAAACAGCAGAAATAACAAGCAATGTTGGGATTGACTTTCAGAATGCCATTTTATGTAACGGCTAAACTCTAATTTCATATGGAATAATATACCACACAATAGCCTGACAATATGTCACCTAACTTTGTCTTTTTAAATGGCCACCACAAATGTTACTAGATCATGAGTTCCCAAAGC
>VYZW01062204.1:0-19065 GCA_013401315.1 Balaeniceps rex
TTCTTCCGTGTTCCTATGCCATATACATATCAGGATAGAAAATTTTCAATGATTAAATAAACAAAATCCAGGGAAAAAATATCCAGAGTGATTTTTAATATTAAAATAAAGAAATTAAAGATTTTTTTTTTCCCTGATACGGTTAAAAAAGGAACACATGACCTTGCATGGCTACATTTGAAAACATTAATTAGCTTCAGGGGGAAAGTACACAGGAATAATATGAATTTGGCTTCAAGTTTCTTGGAAGGCTTCCTGTATTTCATTTCAAACACTACATTACCCATTAGTATGTCTGATATTAATATTCCCACCCTTCTCACCTAAAGCATTTTTCTTTTCATTGCATGCATTTTTTATATAGCAATCAAGACAGACTTGGAAACACTGAAGAGGACTGTAAAAGAAGAGAGGCCAAATGTATGACCAAAAAAAAGGCAGGGGGCAGAGAGGTAATGTTCAATTTAGTTAGAGCAATCTTGGGTACAACTATTCTATCAGCAAGAAAAATACAGTTGTGATTTTTAGACAGAGGCCATCAACATATTTAAACCTTTAACATTTCTAGCTTCAAGCCATTCTTAAGCCAATCCCACTGATTCTGTGTTTCGAGACAAGCTCAACCCAGTGTTCACCAGAACCTGTGCCTTTACCAAAAGGCAACCAAAGGCACAATCAGCGCTGCGATCTAGAAAGATTCCTCTTGGATCACCTCATGGAAGCCATGTTATTTCTGTAAATGATTTTTACCTTAAGGACTCAGCCCAACATCTATTTACTGGTTGAAATATTGGCAGAATCATGCAGCATAGTAGAATTTGTTTTACAGTAGAGTGCATTTTCACTATGAACACAATGATCACTACCAGATACCTTAGGCTTTTTTTTTTAATCAGCCATTGAAAGAACAAAACAAAACCCTTTAAAATTGTTACTGAGCTACCTAGCAAGGAATTTTTTTCCTATGTTTATTGTCATCTTTACAGTAATAACAGGGAGCTTCTTATTCTTTTGGTTCATATATCCATGCAACCTCATTAAGAGGTAGAAAAGCACAGCCAACTGCAAATTCCAGAGGAGAAAAGGGTACTAAGTCAACCAAGATTAGGATATAACTACACTGCAAACCTCTATATAGCACAGACATAACCATACTAGCTTTAAATGAGCTACCCAAGTACAGGAAGTTACGGAGGCACCACAACACAGAATTCAAGGCATACTCATTGACTGTGTTTCTGAACTGCCTTTGCAAGGTAGCAGATCATTTAAAGTTAGCTCTGTCAACTCTCCGTCAGCAATTTCCAGCCTTAAGGCTGACACTCTTCTTCAGGCTCCCCTTCACCTTTGGATACTGCTGCTTTATACAGCCTGGCATTTGACACTGCAAATACACCTATCAGCAGGTACGCAAAAACCGCCCCACTGTACAGTTATGAGAACTCCAACTCATGCCCAACTTCCACAAAATTACCCCTCTCTATCCACTGTGCTCATCGTTTAGAGCCACTGTGATGAATTTCCAAAAATACCTATTCCACAGAAAAAAGAAAANAAAATATCAGGTTATCGGTGATATACATATTTATATATGAAAATATATATATATGCACATTTTATCCATAAATACAAATATGTTGAGGAATACAATTATTAATACATCTGATGTTAAAACAGTTGCCTCTTTTTAGCATGCTAAACCTTATTCTTCTAGGTGCGGCACAAGCCCACAGAGACAGCCTCTGGCCTGAAAAACTCAGTACAAAATTCCCAAATTAGCCTAAGCAGCATAAATGACTGGTCAGTTTTTCAGAAGACCTGAATATGCATTTTCAGATTCAAATCCAAGGGAAGCACCTACATCCAGCACCTTGGTATCAGCAATGTTGGCAGTCTGCTTCATCTAAAGCCTGATCTCACCCAGAGACTCCCGAGTCCCACATGACAGAGCCCTTTCTTTGAAGAAGGGACTGCATTTTGCAACTCTTCAGATTGACAGAGATATATAAGTGATTTTTGAGAGTAGTGAAGGAACAACGGACCAGAGAAATTCAAACTGGACCACCCTTTCAGTATATTGAATGCTAGCTCAGAAAGCCTACCTACAGGAGTCTGAAGTTTTACTTTCAGAAAGTTATGAGGGCTCAGCATTTGTGCCTCAACAATAACCAGGCATTTACCACAGACACAGGTACTTAAGGTGCTTTGTAGGCAATTAAAAATGTCAGCTTCCTGGTGAAGGAAATCTGTCAAAAGATCTTCTAGAAGATGGTATCTGCAGAGTGCCATTTATACTGAAAGAAACCCATATGTGTTGCAGTTGGATTCAAGCAGCAGGTTCTAGCCTATTTTAGGCACAGCAAAGAACAGTGAACCAAGAACGAAATATGGCACTTATGTCCCATGGTCTGACACGAGAGAAGACAAAAAATAGTTTCATCCAGGTCCACTGCTCCCCACTTCCCACTCCCAACACACTGAAGGTGAAAGGAAACAGCAAAGTGGAGGACGGGACAACACCATTCTTCTCTTCAGGACGACAATTTTTCACAAATTACTGTGACGTTGAGTATCCAAAGCTGTCAAGGGCCCAGATCTGAGTATCAGTGAAAATGTGCCTCCCGGAAAGGAATAAATCAGCATACAAGCCCACCGAGAAAACAGAGCAACATTTCTTTCCTGTCGCTGGAATTTAACAAGTTATACCCCACCTCAGATGGAAAGAGCCCCATCAGTGGGTATCCACCATTGCGAGAGAGATGATGCTGCCTACTCTACAGTTCAGAGAAATAATTTCCCTTCAAACACCGAAAACACACGTCCAGCCATTGCTCACGCACGGCAGCTTCACTGTGTCACAGTCCTCACTTTTGACTCTACAACCAGATCACTTGATACACCTGGGCCTCTTTGGGACTGACACACAGGCACACAAAGCAGGAAAGGACAACCGTTCTCCTTGAATAATTCAGGACTGCTGTTCTGATAGCAATCTGTGGCCTCCACCTCTCTGAGAAAAAAACCACAGCCCAGGCCACTGACTTTATAATAAGAGAATGTTTCCATATGTGGCTAGAAATAGATATTTCTGAATTTGGCTGGAGAAATGCCTCCACACCAGCATCCAGTCCACACCACAGAAAACCTCAGACTACTCTGTTTCATTCGAGACACTTATATCTGAGATATAAATAGTATGAGAGAGGAAGTTTTCTTGAAAGCAACACAAAATTATTAAAAAGAGAACAATTTACAATTAGAAGGCTCATATAAAAGTGGTAACTGGAAATCTCAAGAACAGTTACTACTTTCCCTCTGTTTATCATTCAGCAGCTTGTAGAAGGCATAGAAGAAATGTAAATTGTTTGTGTATTTAAACACAAACTGTTTATGTATACTACATATAATTTACACACAAATGACATGTATCTATAAAGGCAGATTTCACAATAGCAAATTCATCTCAGTAAGAGGAACAACACGCTTGAGATGTGATGCTGGGCATCTGTGTTATTTCCACATTCAGATGGTACAGTGAGATATGGTAATTCAGTCTAAGATGATAAATGCACGCGACACTGTAGTAACTCTCTACAAAAGCAAGACAGTGAAAGAAGGTAGCTGGCGGTGACAGTACCTGATTTACTAGCCTAAATCATAGAATGATAGAATCATTTAGGTTGGAAAAGACCTTTAAGATCATTGAGTCCAACCATAAGCCTAACGCTGCCAAGTCCACCACTAAACCATGTCCCTAAGCACCACATCTACACGTCTTTTAAATACCTCCAGGGATGGTGACTTGACCACCTCCCTGGGCAGCCTGGTCCAATGCTTGAGAACCCTTTCGGTGAAGAAATTTTTCCTAATATCCAATTTAAACCTCCCCTGGCGCAACCTGAGGCTGTTTCCTCTTGTCCTGTCACTTGTTATTTGGGAAAAGAGACAGACACCCACCTTGCTACAACCTCCTTTCAGGCAGCTGTAGAGAGCAATAAGGTCTCCCCTGAGCCTCCTTTTCTCCATGCTAAACAATTATTAAAGGTTAACAGCAGACATAATCCCTCAACAGAATATTCCCTCTCGTTACACCTTGGAGTGAAAGAAAAAAACCATAATGCTGGGGTTCAACACACCACCTCAGAGCTCCTCTGCTGCTAAAAGCCATCTTTACCCCATCTCCATTATTACCAGCTCAAAACTTCCCTGCTAGGCCAGAACGCGGCTGCCTTGACCCGCTTCCCACCCATGACCCACAAGCACAACTGTTATTCAGTAGCTGTACCTGGTTTCCAAGGTGCGCAACACCCAGAGATGGAACAGTGTTGGCTCAAAGGAATTTCAGCGGATGTCAAATTACTTCAGAGGAAGCATTTTCAGGGCATGTTGTTGAGGCATACTTTTTGATGCAGAAAGGGGGGAAAAAAATAAATTACCAGAATAATGCCCTTTCTCAAGGAAGGGAGAAACACAAATGATAAATCCACCGGGGAAATCACTGTCTTGATACAATCTACTTGAAAAGTTCACTTCAATTCTCTTCGTGCAGTGACGAAAAATAATGTTTAATTAATCTCCTCATTACACTGAGATTCTCAGTCCTATACTGCCTGCATTAGTTTTTCTTAACAAATTGTATTCCAAACACATTGCTCCATACTGGTTACCTTTCTACAGTAGTTCACACTTTTCTATTGTTTATTCTTAGCATTGGAGAAAATAAACTCCTACAAATTTGTTTTTAGCTCTGATTGGAGTTTTGGCTGTATGAACAAGTCATCGTAGGCTTCCAAGCACCTTACTTAACCTAGCGTGCATGTCCGTACAGATGCTCTCAACCCTCAAAGAGACGCCAGGTAGCTTGTCACTCCCATCCTGCCCTCAGCCTAGAATAAGTGCCTGCATACCATAGCTAACACCGCCGTGTTCAATAAGGACAGGTTACCTTTATGGCTATGCCAAACCGGGCCACCACAGGCAAGCCTGCTCTTCGGCAGCATGCTCATGAAGCACTGGTGTTTTCTGATCCTGCAGTGCACAGTTTTGGGGAGCTAAACTAGCAGAAAATTTAATGTAACTGCTTTTCCTGCATTAAAAGAAAACCCTAAAAAACCCAGAAGTGGCTCACCAAAGAACCAGGGCCAGCTTAATGGAAGGGGTAGAAACCTTCATCCTTGGAAGGAGGGAATAGGACTGTACCAGCTATAATACAGGCTGTGCTGTGAGGTAGAATAACATCCTAGGTCCACTCGCTAGCTTATCTAACAGTTATTTATGCATGTAATAGCACAATGGACAGAAAACCACCAAAGAGAGAACTTTGGAAAAGTTTTACAAATGCTAACCAATCCAGTACTCTCAGCTGAAACTTGCTGGAAGTTCAGAGAAAATGTCCTGGCTTTTAAGACTCCTTTGCCTATCACGTGCTTATTTGAACAGAAAGCCAGGTTGTCAGTGGCACCTCACCTACGCTCCTGACCGTGCTTGCAAGACACCAGTGGAGCACTGCAATGAGTCTTCTCCATCACACACACCAGATGATGGGCAGAGCTGGAACCTCGGGGAACCCGTGCTGACTCCCACAGAAGGTACCAAGGAGGGCTGGAGGTCCTTGCTGCAGGCTGAACACAAGGACTCTTCTCTTGGTGCATGACATTTTTGGCATGTCTTGAAAACAGGCTGCCGTTAATTTCCTTCTCTCTTCTGTAACATGTGTCGTCCCAAAACCTTCAAAGCACCTTACATGTAGGGAATAACTATGCTTACCTACTTTACTGATCAGGACAGTGAGGCACTATGAGGAGGAACAACGCACCCAAGGTCTCTCAGAAGACGACTGGGATTCCCAGTTCAGTATTTTATTTTCTAGGCAGGACAGCTTTACAAGTACGTAGTCAGTTATCCAGCAGCCTATTTTAACAAGCTAATAAATATTTCTGGTAATTCCCTTTTACCTTACAACAGTAGCAGATATTTCAAAAGAATTAAACCTAATATATAGATCACAAGAATCTCTGCATCCTGTATAGAATTAGCTGAGTTGGGGATGGGACAGAGGGGAGTGAAGATGCTACTAGAACTCCTCACATAGGCTTGTTTGACCTGTTAACAGATGGTTTTGCCACCACCAACTAATATTTGTATATGCTGAAGATGTATTTATGGTGAGTTTTACATCAGACATGTCAAAACAGGTAATAAAATGCAGAGCAAATCCTACAACCCAGCTACAAGCACCACATGGGAACTAGAGATACACAATCATCAGAACGATTTTGAGTTGCAGTTGATCTAATTTAGCATTGACTCCCAGCATCTGGCACCAGAGAATTCAGGGGAAAGTACCAGAAACCGCGCAGTGGGTGTGTCACGTGCACGTGGGAAGTTTTCCCCTCGTCCTATGCAAACCATAACTATCAGTTTACATCCTGACTCAGAAAAAAAAGTGTCCAATTAGTTAGTTAATCTAGCTGATACAACTGAATGATTTGGTTAAGTTTACCTACAAAACTTGAAATATTTTCCTCTGAATTATAATTCTGACAATGAAGTTCACCATTAATCCCTGAATTAAACACATACTTCCTCACTGATGTTGAGAGAAGTTACACACTCAAAAAGTTCAAAGGATTAGGCTATGCATTTTACCATGCATTTTAAAGTTATTAAAAAAACCCCACCAAACACAAAAAAAACACTCAACAGCCATCAGACAGTCCTTTCTATTTAAATTAAGGACTTAAGGACCAAACTATGTTACCACTGTGGTAATAAGTGAGGATAGTTAAGGCCTACACAGTATGTTTAACAGGAGTTGACAGTTGTATGACAACTGGCCTAACCTGAATCTCCCTGTTTGGTACCTTTAAAGTAAAATATCCAAAGCCATTAAAAAAAAAAAAGAAGGAAAAAAAAAGGAAGAGCGCCAAATCATTTTCCCAAAAGCTCATATTTAAAGGAAACGGAAAATCTGTTTTCAGAGCAACAAGTCTCCCGGTGCTTATCAAAGCCAAGCAACTCCAGAGCCAGAGCTGATGCAGACACAGAAATGCACACGCTGGAATTTGATGAGCACGTCTCATTTTGTCCCACTGAGCCCTTATTTTGGCGGGGGGGGGGGGGGGGAAACACACACACCCCCCAAACCTTCAGGCAGAGAAAAAAAAAAAAACCTGCACCCTCTCAGGAACACTACGGCTGCTCTTTAGCAACCAAGTCCCGCATTACCCCTAGCCACGAGAAGCAGTCGGGCTCCCGCCCCACCCGTGGCAGCCGGCCCGGCACCCCCCAGGCTCCAACTCCTCCCTCGTGCGGGGGAACTTTCTGCGGGGACAACCGGCGGACCCTCCTCCTCGAAGCCCGCAGGGACCTCGAGGGCTGGGAGGTAAACCCGGCCACGAAGGGCCGGGCCCGGGCGGCCGGCGGCAGGGGAGGGGAGCTGGCTCCTCCACCTCACCCCACGCCCGGGAGCCCGGCCCCGTACTCGCACACCGGTCCCATTTGCTGACTGGAAATCTCATTAGGGTCCCCGCCACCCCGCCCCGTATTTTCTCTCGCAGCGCTCCCGGAGCACGGCAGCGCTACGAGCAGCCCCGCGAGAGAAAAAACCCGGCCCGCAGCGTGGGGACGGGCGGGCTCCCAGGGGCGCCCGCCGGGCAGGCGAGCGTGGAGGGAAGGGGAATGGAGCCGCCGGCAGCGCGGGGGGGCCTGACCTGAGAGCAGAAGTAGGAACCCTGGATGCCCAGCTTGAGGCAGGTCGGGCACTGCAGCTTGGCCTCGCTACTGCAGCCGGCCGTCTCGCAGACGCGGGTCTCCACCGCCGCCATGCTGCCGGGCTGCCACAGGCGCGGCGCGGCGAGCGGCGGGGGAGGAGCCGCCGCCCGGAGGTGCTGCCGGCTGAGGGCGGGCGGGGAGAGGCGAAGAGGGGAGGAGCGGCGCGAAGGGCCGCTTCGCGCCGCTCCTCCCCTCTTCGCCTCTCCCCGCCCGCCATTCCCTCCGCGCAGACGCGGGGCGAGGCGGAGGAGCTGCGGCCGGCGCCTCAGGTGCCCTTCAGGAGCCGTAACTTCCCGGAGAGGGCAGGGAGGAGATCTAGGAACGGGGGCGGCCTGGTGACAGGATAACCCGGCCGGCGCGTGGTAAGAGGTAAGAAGCCAGACTCCTAATTCCCCCTCACCTGGCGTCAGCCCTTTGGCACGCCGTCCACCAGTCGATTAGTAAAAAGTGTTTAAGATGTTATTTTTCTTTCTCGTTGCCATCGCTCAGCAAGATCCCGATATGCACCCGTGGTGCGCGGGCTGTTTTATGTGGTTTCCCTTGAGATGGGCACTGGAGTTGACTGCGTTACATTTCCATCCGCCAGGAAGAAAGAATTTCGTTGTCTTCGCTCCTCGTGTTTTTCATCAGTGAGGCTATATCCCAAATTTTTCAAGCATGTCTTCTTTATTATGGAGTGCGGTGTTGGTCTGTAGGGCTGCCTGCGTAGCTTTTAATAATTCTTTTGCTCTATTTTTAGCTCTCATTTCAAGGGGGGAGAAAAACCCATCACAAATTCAATATTCAGTAAGGCAGTAACTAAAATTAGAAAAATAGGCTGCAGAGTGACGGTGGCATTATCCAGGAAGGATGCTAGTTTTCTTCCTGGAAAGGGAAAGATTAGATACCATTGATCTGTCATAAAAATAAATGTGACTAATACATACATTATATTTCTCCCATTTACATGGGTTGATCTCGAAAAAGATAGTACCTGTGCCTATAAAGCTAACGGTGCTTATGTTCTCTGAGTATTGATGCCAAAGCTATTGTCAATATGTACTAAAATATCTCTAACAATATCTCTGCAAGACACTTCTTACTGGTTCATAAGTCAAGGGGAAGTTGCTTTTTAAAAGAACATGGAGAGATGCCTCTTGAGTAGGAGAATAGCTGCAAAAAAGCTATTTTCAGAGGGCATATTTGCTAGATCCAGCCATTAGTGCTGGGATCCTGCTCCTTGTTTAAATCTCAGTTGTCTTCCCACTAGCTGGCAGGCACAGCCTATGATTTCAGTCAAAACTTTGCAGGATTGGATTCTCTCTTCCTGTTTCAATGTCATTGACTTCAATGAAACTACACCAATCCTCATTCTGATCTTAGTACACAAAATACTGTCTTCATTTCCTCGCATCCAGATAACTCCCTGGAAAGTGTGATTCAAAGTGCAAACTACAATCTCAATTGTATTCTATTCCCTGTGGTCTTCTGGACCCATCTTTAAGTAAAAAATACTTACATGTCTCCTAGGCTTAGAGGTTAAGTGAAATTTTCCACTTACTAACTCCAGAACAGAAAAGCATACATCCTATTTTGTCAGAATAAGTATATTCATATAAACATCTTATGCTATCGTATGACAATGTAATGGGTAAAAAAGTGGCTAAGTAGCCCAGCTGATTAGGGGAGACCAAGGTGACAGATAACAAAGTATTTCATCCTGGTTTGTTATGTGATAAACACTTTCACTAGTATGGTCAAAAAAACGAAGGAATTTGATGCCGTGCTATTACTGAAGTGTAATTGCAGGTGGACACCCGTCTTTCTAACAGTTCTCACCTTCATTTCTCTAGTATTGGTAATACTTGTATCCACCTGTTGTTCGTGGAAAGAGAGTACTCTGAGAGTGAATTAGGAAACGTTTCTAGGATGCTTGTAAAATAGAAAGATTATCATTTTCTTCAATGAGTGAAAATAGCTATGTATTGATTCATGCAGATCATGCTGTGACAGCATTTATGTCTGAATTCTGAAGACAGGCATCCGATTGCCAGCCAACATCATGAAGTATCTTTAAAGGACACATTCACAGACTGTGATTTTACATATTCCAAACACAAGTCGTTATTAAAGGCTTGGTTTAACCTTCTTAAAGCAAAACGTTACAGGACGCGCAGAATCACTCTTAAATGATCCATGTTGCTAGCAGGTATTGTATTGTGTACAGCCCCTGAAAAATCAGTGCTCCTCTTCCAACCAACAAATCAAGCTATCAAGCAATGCAGGACAGGTACCTTTGTACACTTTAGTTGCTGCCTTGTGCCATTTAAAGAACCCAAAGGAGCTGTAGACATCATTTACCTGGTTAAGCAGGGTTTACAAGTACTTGGTGTCACTGACATCATATAAAAAGCCTGAAGCATACTGGTTGATCTAGTCCAGTGTCTTCTGCTCAGATGTCATCATCTGCTTCTTGGTGAGATTTCAGTATAATCATCATTAATAATTTAGGATACTTTAATAAATTTTATGAGTATTCACATTTAATTTCATGTCTAACTTTACAATTTAGTCCTATTTGTGTCTTTCAATATCCTTACTGGGACAATGTCGCTATATGTTTGTGCTCATTTTATAGTGGTTGACAATGATGCAGGTTAGAAAAAAAGAGGACTCCCATTCTAACTAGTAGGCAGGGTTCCTTCTGTTAGTCAGTTTCATTTATTTGCTGCATTTCTGAAGTGCAAAATAAAAGCATGCTCTTTCCCTGCTTACTTGGAGAAGCCAAGGATGCATATATTAATTAAACAATTTAAAAATGTGTGTAATCTAAAGAACAGTGAGCCCCCTAATTGAGGAATTAACAAACTTGCCTACTTGTCCTCCTCGGTGTTTGGAAAGAACACAGACTGCATTTGCGGATCAACCTAGAATAACGAACTCTGAAAGATTTGACCGAAGGTTTGTTGTTGTTGTTGTTGTGATGGTTTTTACTTTTAAACAGCCCTATATTATCGTCCCCATAGCAAAAGTTATGTGGATTCTGTGGTATTTGAGTGCTTTTGTTTTCTGATTTGGCCTTGATTTTCTGATTTGGTAAGTGAACCGATTCATGCCTCGTGGAGGTCCATCCCATGCCATTTCCCATTATCTGGTGGCACACTCATTCTCACCAGGGAAGTTCACTGACCTTTGCTGTGACCTTCCCTGAGTAGAGCTCTTTTTTCTCTGTCAGGCTTTTCACGTCACTTTCTAGCTGCCTGTCCCCCTGTGTCACAGACGAACGCACACAGAGGTGCATGAGTCAGAAATTTTATAGCCCATTCATGATCCTTGATTTATGTCAGTGCTGTATTCCTGCTGTCCTCCCAACTTCTCCAAAGTGATGCAAGGCTGGGAGTGCGTGAGGTTAGCAAACAAGGGCAGAAGGAGAGGTCAGCAATGTCTCATGGGTCAGATAGCTGCTGCAAAAAAGCTAGAGCAGCTGGCAGCTAAGACAGCTGCTAGTTAGGAAGAAAATGGCCACTGAATTTGACATAATTAAGAGAGTGCCTTAGCTCATGTTCCCCCTCCTCACTTTGCTTCTGCATGTTGCAGCAGTGGGGGTTGGGCAGTCGCACTTTCCCAATTAAGCTCTTGGGTATAGTAGCTGTCTCTGTTTGGGCTCATTGAAGACACAATTAAATGCCTCTTTGTTTAGCGATAGCTGAAACAATGCAAAAATACCACCCAGGAGCTAGACCACATGCAAATGCGCACTATCATGGCTTGACCAGATGGTACAGGCACTTACTGAGATTCTCGTACCAAATGCAACCGTTACGTAGGTTGTGTGTGTCTGTATGTGCATGTGAAAAAGAGAAACTGCAAAACCATTACAAATGCACACCAAGACAAATGTCTCAAAGATGGCCACAAAAAAATATGTAGCATGATCTTAAAAAATAAGAGTGAAAGAGAGCCCTTGTAGGAAGCAGTACCCAGAAGAAAAGGCAAACCTGTGGTTAAAGCAAAATAGTCTTACTATGGCCAGAGAAAGAAAAAGATTTTATAAACATCCTGGGATTTCAAAGTCTGTCCAATTCTGTAAGTCAAAAGAGGTTGCAGTATATTGTAAGCCCCTGCATCACTTACTCCTTCCATTTGTGGGAGATACGAACTAAACTACTGAAAGGCCCACTACAGCCACAGTTGAAACTGGAGCAGGCTTACTCAAAGCTAATTCCAAGCGTGCTTTCTCTAGTTGTGGTGGAAAGGAAGATCCTGCACATTCTTTTGTTTTGTTCTGCTTGTTCAAGCCGCGCTGCCTCTTGCAGCATATGTGTTAATACAGTGGATCAAAATTTCTGCTATGATTTAAGAATGGTTCTCTCCGAATTTGAGAACGCTCTCCTGGTATCCAAGAATCCTAGCGTTTTCCAATATATGCATAGGAAGCTGGTTGCTTATCGTGGGACAAGAACAAAGGAAAACAAGCTGCATCTTTTTAAACAAAATGGTATTTTATAAAAAGCATTCCTATTTAACCCATAAATTGCAAGCTTTAAAGAGAGAAACTCCACCGCTTGTGATATTTGAAAGAATCCATGAACATGTCTAGAGGTGATAAAAATTTTTATTCTTTGCTACGGAACCACAGTATAAGTCATGAAGTTCTGACCCCATGAATTCAGTGGGAATGTTACTGATATCAACAGGGATTTCACCCAGTTTTTGTCATCAAAGTCAAGGCCATAAAACAATAGCCTTAATAGTAGTAAAATACTAACAGTGTTTTGTTTCCATTTTAGATATCATGGACAATACTACGAGACATTAAAAATTTTTTTATTTTCAGGTTTCAAAATCAAAGTAAGATGATCAGATTTTTAATCACATAAAACACAATGATTCTATATCACTGATGTGAGTGATCTGCTCCATTTCCACTCAAATCAGTGAGATACAGATGTGCAGATCAATCAGAGCTTATACTTGCACACCTCTGACTTCGATGCCGCACTTTACAGAATGAAACAGATGTTCCGAACAACTACTTAAATTCACACTGAAAACTGATAAGAGCTCTAAAGTGTGCAAGAATTACTGAAGAAGAGATATTCAACATTTCTTTACTTCAGACCCATCCTTTTTTCCCACTAGAACTTCAAAAGGTGTGATTTTGTGGATGTATCTATGATACCTCTTTTTCTTTTAGTTTGAAGATGATGTCAGTTGCAAGGCAGCCACATCACTTCTGAGGATCTTGCTTATGTGTGTCTGTGACTCGAAGAAAAGATTACTGTAGCTCATAATCTTCTCACTGCTATTACAAGTTGTTGGATAACTTCTGATGTCATCTTCAGAGGCTCTGTGCCTCTGTAACTCAACAAACCAAAGCAAAGCATGTACCAAATCACAACACATGTTTACTTCCTATTTGCGTGGTAATAAGGTAGGCCGTGTTCTGAGCTCAGCTGTACTATATTTATCTATCTTATTAAACATTGTTAGTAAGCATACCTGTCTTACAGGGGACTTTATGCTATTATCCCTGTATTGCATAAGGAAAATGAAATAGCTAAATGCTATATGACATTCAGTATCGTTTGGTGGTTAACGCTCATTCGCAGTTCTTCTCAGTAAAATGACATTCAAAGCTATAAAATGTAGGTCTGTACACTTGGTTCATTGAGAATAAAAACACAGAGTTAAATGCAGAAGAAGCTGAAGATAAAATGATGAGAGAGGGAGAGGATTCTGGATGGATTATCTTTGTTTATGTTAAGAGACTTAAAGGCAAGATTAAAACAGGCAGTCAAAGAATGTGTGTGGTTGCCAAACAAGTAAAATGGAATATCAGATCCATCTGGCAGCATATTAGGCAAATAAATAGGAGGACTTATTAATTACTGTATTCACATTAAACAGTCTGTAAAGAATTACTAGGAACCAAATTTTATAAAATAGATAAAATGAAGAGTATGTCACCAGACAAAAAATGATGCTTCTTCATGTATTGACATACTTTCTGAATGTACAAGTTTTAATAGATTATGTTCTTATTTTGCCATCATAACATGATTTAACATTATACAGCATAGGGAGAAATATTTTGTTTCTTCATTTCTGTTTTATCATGGGGAAGACATGTCCCAGTTCTTCTATTGTGTAAACTTTTTCGGTATTTGTTTTATAAAACTATTATAAAAGGTTAAGAACTTAAATATATTTTTGTTGTGTTTTACTTTAGAGACATCAGGTGGCAGATAAAACATTACTTTATTGATCCCTCTGCATTTTTTGAATAAAAATCAAATTATAACACTAAAATGAATTCCATGGCAGAAAAAATACAGCAGAAAATTTACTGTTCCAACACATTTTGATTATAACCAATGGCGATTCAGTGATTTACAAACAAATGTAGTAGAAGGCAGCTTTATTCTATCTCCTAGTAGTAAAGAAACAACAAATACGATATGCTGCACCACCCTCTCGGCTTGGAGATTATGGCCTCGCTTTGGGATTGTGTACTGGTACTGCCACTAATAGATACTTTTTATTAAAATATTCACATATCCATCCCCTGTCTGGAGTCCTATAAAAATCCTGAAGTCTTGAAGCGAAGCCATTTGCCTGAGTACCATAAGCCCTTCCCGGTACTTTTTCTGCTGGCACAGTGTATCTCTGGATGTGGATTTACTTGCACCTCTATAAACATTCTTCCAGTAACAGACTCACAGTACCACAGCCCCCCTAGGAGTTATTGAGCCAGGCAACATTTTAGTCTGTGTCAGCCAGATTTCAGAGTGACAGGAAGTTCACCTCCCCTTAAAACCATTTTGGTTTTGGAAAAGCTGCTCTTTAAATCAAATCCAATTAACAAACTTACTAGAAATCAAATAATGTCTGCATAGGTTAACATGTCAAGCCTAAAGAGGGAGATTTTAGAGGAGTACAAATAATTACTGACTTGTTCCATAATTAACCAACCCGGTATTTGGTCTGGTTTACTAATAGTGAACTGCCAAGGAGGATCAAGTTGATCAGCAAGGGCAGAAAATACAGCAGGAACAGGAGACTTTGTTGCTTGCATGTAGATTGTACAAATGTTACACCTAGGTGTAACAAGGAGACTGACTGTTTAGACATTTTCAGTGTCTCTTCCATGGAACAGCTTGTTAGAAAGCTCACAAGGAGATAGACGGCTTTTGATTTCGCCATGAGTAGCGTTCAGGATCTGGTTTGAAACCTCATAGTTGAAGAGCCATTCTGTGACAGCTGCCTTAGCATACTTTGATGCAGTATCATTACAGGAGCAGCAGCAGCCACAGCATTCAGCAAATTTGTACTCAGTTTCAAGAAGAGGAACTATGTAAAAATAAGAGAGTTTGTTAAAAAGTCACTTTAAAAGTGCAGCTAAGTTCAATTTTCAGAGGCAGCAAGGAAGCTATTTTAAGATGCACATTTTAGAAACTTAAGGTCTATACACACTTGGATTATTAAGGAAGGCTTGAGAATGGGCAAAAGGGAGACGGCACAGGTAAACAACAGGCTAAAGGAGGTTATTAGAAACAAGAAGCTTTCTTTAAAAAAAAAGGTGAAGTAATACTGAAATGAAAAAAAAATAGAAAAAAAACACATATTCCTGCAGAGTAAATGTAAGAAAATAGATTGGGTCCCTCCCAAAGGCATCAAAGCTAATAATCTTCCTTCAGTCCTTAGGAACAGGACGCCTTCCGAAAGTCTGCTGGACTAACTGATAACCATGGTATTAACAGGAGTACTCAAAGAAAACAGGGCTGTTGGCAGAGAAGTTCATAAACTATTGGAGTCAGTGTTCACCAGTGGATATCCTGGAAACAGAAGGGATTTTGGAGAGAGGATGGATGAAACCGATAAAATGAACACTTAAGAAACCACTTGGACCAGATGGAAATTGCTAACAGGTGTATGCAACTACAGTTTTAAAAGTACCAATACCCAGTGTCTGCAGGATGGCAAATGGGATGTCAGTTTTTAAAAAGAGTTCCATGGAAGACAGGGTGCCTGCCGGGCTGGGACAGGCAGTCTGCTCGCTCTCCTTTGCAAACAGTAGAAACTTGGAAGAGTCAACACGACTTTCGTAGAGGGAAGTTCTGCCTTATAGATGTACTGAATTCCCTGAAAAGTCAACCTACATGTGGAGAAAAGTGGCTTAGAAGTTGCATTTCCAAGGGGTAACTGATCTGTTTGGGGCAGATAAGGGAATGCATACCTGTCCGAAGCATCTGGAATATTTATTTCTGATAACACATTTCTCCCCTAAACAGCTGTTTCTCTCACCCAACACCTTCCTTAGATACCTTAAGACTTAGTGCTGAATAAGGTGCATCTCAATCCCTCTGTCACCTCCCGTAACTTCCTCTGTTCTCAGGAATGTAACTTCTTACTTCCTTTCTGTCATGAGATAGGCAATACTGTCCTGACTCTGGAAAGTGATTTCAAGGGAGAGAGCTTTAAAAGGTAGATTTCTAGGGTGAATTGAAAGCATTTTAACCACCATAATTACAAACTCTCTGTTCCTCATGCTGTGCCTCCATTTCTAGGTCACCCTGAAGAGGGGACACTGCATGAATGTGCAGGAATGAACCTAGTCTAAAAGCCTGAAAACACCCTGCTCGCTGACAAACTCCTTAGCAGGTAAAGCAGAATGGATGCTTGCAGATCCCCTACCGGACTTTCTGTGACAGGAACATTTCAGAAGGAAAATGAAATGCCTCTCTCTGGAGGCTCGCAGGAGTTCTGCACTGCTGCAGCCTTTTCTTATGGAACCAACATAGAGCTCAAATGTACTGTTAACCCTCTTGTACTGCTGCATTTCTACTGTGCATCTGAGCAGGTGTCATTTTTCCTCATGAATAGTAGTCTAAAATATCAGATCTACTATACTGCTTAAAGATCTTATTTCTTAAGATAGCTCCATTTAAGTTTTTAGACCCTTTTTGTAAATTAGGAGTGCAGTGGCAATTCAGATATCCTTTACAGCCTTCCGATCTCCTGTGGAACCATCAAAAATTTCAGCTGTGGTAGGTCTCCTTTTGTGCTTGATTTCTGCAGGGCTGCACCCTGCTATTTGCACACAGCAAAGCGATCTTTTTCTTCCATAGTGGCTGGAAGAAATTTCTCAGAACTTCTAATTCATTTAATTGAGGGCCAAGAGCTGGGGAAAATGTAGCTGCTGCAACCCCTGTAGTTGTTATTATGGTCAGAAATATAATTCTAACTGGTGGTGGAAAGAAACTGAGTCAGCTAAAACAGTGGAGCAAAACATCAGCAGTGTCAAGTGTTAAGGCCTCTTGGTTTTAAAATGACAGCCCTTCTATCTATGTCTTTTCCTCTTTTTGAGAGAGCTCCACCTTTCGGGATTCTGTATTTTGAGATATTATCTTCTGAGCAAATAGGAATAGACATGATTGCTCTCCCAGAAACAATGCTTTTTAGTAAACTAGCTTTAGAGTGGTTACTGACACACAAATGCTGAATGTAAGCCTGCCTCTCTACTTTCAGACACATCCTGACCAAGGGAAGACGACACATCTGCGTGGCAGGTCGTGTGCAGGCATGACAGCAGATAAAACCCAGAATGTTCCGTGGCCCACCAAGTGGTAGACATTTGGCTAGAGGACAGTGAGCCCAGGTGAGCCTCACAGTGCCTTAAACTGCCAGACGGGCTTGGGAATGCAGTGTGCAATGTGCTCAGGAGGGTGGGAGCTGACGGCGTCTGGAGCTGTCCTTAAGCGACGCAGTGCCCATGCAGCCCTTGTACAGGCATGTCGTTAGAGCTAAGTACAGTTCTTGACACTCGTGAGTTATTGGGGAAAGTCTGTTTTGTGCCAGACAGGGAGACATGCCTAACAGTTGTGAACTTCTGTGCCTCATTTGCCAACAACCGAAGCACTTGGCTGGTAGTGTCATGTGCCTGTGCCTGCCCAGCCTGTGCACCCTGGCTGCATTGCATTTCCATGCTGGGAAGAGGTCTGGGTGAGTATTACCACCTTCTGCTCCCTGTGGTACAAGAAGGAAATCGGGGCACATGAGCTAAGGAGGGATCTGCAGCACGCTTTGACCGAGTCCCTCCTGTAGGCGAGTGGACCAGGTGTCAAATTGGCTCATAACGTTCAAAGCTTCAGCACACTTAATCGTCAAACCTGTCTAATCCTTCCTTGGCTGGAGAGCACCTCTCCCGTCCCTTCTCCCACGCACCTCAAACGAGCTCTGCTGACCAGCCTGGGCAGTCGGACATGGTGGCTGAATGTAGAGTGGATTTCCATGTTTACATCCTTTCACAAGAAAAAGGAGGTCTTAGATGGGCTGGGTCTACCTCTGCTGACAGATGCCTTCCTGCAGAGTGTGTACAGCGAGAGGAAGAGATAGGAAGCACCTCTCACTTTCATCCTACGAACTCCTGTTTTCCCGTGCAGGGAAGGCATATCCCACCTCCCGGCTTCGTTCACTGCTGTCCCGTACCTCCCTGCAAGGCGTCTGACCGTACCCAGACACTGGCAGCCTCACGCTTTGGACGCGCTGACACTCCCGACACCAAACTGCAGCCGCCTCCTGGCCATCGGGTTTGGGAAGAAGCAGGTTTCTCCGTTTGCTACCTTTTTTTGCCCGGTGAGTCTCGATCACCAGACGTGTCTCGGTCCAGTCTGAGTACCAAGTCAATTAAACGTGGAATCGGCAAAATGTCAAGTTAGATGAAACAAATAAAGCGCATGATCTAAAATGCTGGACTCGTCTGCGGCGAACGATGCGTTCATTTAAATCGGTGCTCAGGTGCCCAGAGGTTTTCCCTGAGGCAGCTGAAACAACCTCTCTCGAGCCGCCCCCTCCTGCACGGACAAAGGGAACAGGCCCCGTGCCCGGTGTTCAGGGGAACGCAGGGGCTGCAAAGCGGCGCGTAAGGCGTCGGGTTCGCTCTGCACGCCTCCATATGTCCTATACGGCACTCCGGGACGGCGGTGCCGCCCCCCGCAGTCCCCGCCGCGGCCGCCAGGGGGCGCTGCCCTCCGCCTCCTGCCCACGTGACGGCGCCTCGCGGGGGAGGGGGCGGGGCGGGGGCGGGGCTTCCCGCGCTAGGGAACTACAGCTCCCGACAGACCCCGCGCCCCGCCCGGGGCCCGGGGGCCGGCGCCTCCCCTCCCCCTCCCAACGGCCACCGGGCTCACGTGACCGCCGGGCGGCCAACCGGGTTTGAACCTGGGTTTTTTATCCGCCCCTTCCCCTCCCCGCAGCGCTTCTGCGATCAGATCGATCTAAGATGGCGACGGTGGAACCGGTGAGTGCTTC